>JAFEMH010006724.1:0-114598 GCA_022495995.1 Adenophora triphylla var. japonica | reverse complement strand
ATTACACTTTAAATAGTAAAATCGGTGAAATATTTGTTCTTTGCTTCAAATCCATATAAAGAGTATTTTGACTAACTAGGACTTTTCCTTCAATATATTTATTATTTGCAATGGGGACTTTTATTCTTTTAGAATATAAGGGAAAGCTTGGATTATTCTGTGAATGTCTTTGCATAGGCTTGTACTCAAGTTATTTCTTCATAGACATGCCTGCATGCATGTGCATATACCATATGACATAACTAGGACTTTTCCTTCAATATATTTGCAACAGGGATTCTTGTTAAGGGAAAGCTTGGATTATTTCTGTGAATGTCTTTGCATAGGCTTGTACTCGGTACTTCTGCATAGACATGCATGTGCATATACTATATGACATTTATCACTGTAAACATTAATCGTATTGGCAATACTAGCTTAAAACACAATTGACAAAACATTCCAACAACAATAACTTTTTAAAAGTAGAAAGTTTAAAACCTAAGAGTATGCTTTTACAGTGGAAAAAACCGCCATCTTGAGTTAATAACTCCCTCTCAAACATGTACGGTAAAAACTAGCGAGGTGAAGTGAGTTATTATGTGAATTAGCTCTAGAATTATGAAACATAGTTTGCCATGAACCAACAAGAAACCTATAATTTTAATTTCATTATGGCACCGGAGTGTTGGGCCGATTGAAACACTTTTCACATTCACAAGATGAATGTGGATGCATATGCTACGATCGATGTGTGGGCATACAAAAAATGACCACTTGAGGAATGAGGTGATTAGGGGGAAAGTAGGAGTTGCCCTCATTGAAGATAAAATGAGGGAGAATCGCCTAAGGTTATTTGGTCATGTGAGACAGAGACCGAGACCGAGTGATGCACCGGTAAGGAGTCCCGAATAGTGGAGAAGTGGATAAAATGAAGTGAGAGGTAGGGGAAGGCCCAAGCAAACTTGGATAAGAGGAATAGATTAAAGAAAATGATATGAGTTTAATTGGATTAGATGAAAATACATGGCGTTAGAAGAAAGGCCGTGAGTGCAAGGCAAAAATTCTATGTGGGTGACGGGGTTGATTTTATTTATTTTATTTTTATTGTTATTTTTCCAATGTATTATATTTATATATTCTTTTATTATCACTTTTTGTTTTCTTCTCTTCTCTTCTTTTCATTTTCTAAATTTTTTTCATATTTCTTCTTTTAATTTGCTTTTTTTCTTTCATCTTTTTCTTTAACGTATGACACATATGAAGATTCACGCGCCCGACCCCAAATTATTTTGGGACTACAGGCTTTGTTGTTGTTGTACCGATGGATGCTAGTACATCAAAGGTTCTACCAAATGCTAGCATGAGCTAGGATTATATATCAACAAAGTCCCCTGAATCATGTGTATCAGCCCATTAGGTGGGATCAATTCTATTGTGAATGGAGAAATAACAAGATGGTAAGGTTGTTTCCTTGAAAAACAAATGGTATGTCATTGGCAATAAACTACACTACCAAGACAGATATTTACACTTGCCATGAAAATATTCACCATATTATCTACACTGTAATAAACACATGAAAATGGCAGATATAGTTTATCAGTAAAAAGGCTTGCTGAAATAGACCTACTCCATAAAATACCATAAATGGGAACTGAATAAAGTAATTTTCTAATAAAACATTTCTCAACAAGAATGAATTAAAGAGGCTAACTATAATGCAAAACTGAATGCACATGAAAAGGTATGTAAAACCTATATTTCTTCCATGCAAGAGCAAGTGTAGCATGTACCTTCCAGAGCCTAGCCAAACTTGGAGATGCCCCTCCCCCATTGTAACGGTAACGATAAAATGTAATCTCCCTCTTGTTTCTTCATATCATCATCAGTTAGTTGGTTAAGTCTACCATACATTAAATTATTGAGATCAATGTCATTGTTCCTAGGATCCATTCTGACCTGAATAAGAAGTACAAGATAGCCAGTATTAAATTTCCAGACAAAAACTGAATTATTATCTATAGCACCAACACAGAATCTTACAAAGATAAGAATATCTGTGAATCAAACCAAAAGGCAAAAGGAAAAAACAGGAAAAAAGGCTATACTTTATCAAAATTCACAATAAATATTGCATTCGGCATGGGTCTGTCCATCTCTTCAGTAGAATATCCCCCACTCTCAGTATCAAATAGGTATGAGTACAGCCTCTGAAACTCTGGCTCTACAGCTGTTGCAAGGCCCACCTCAAATAGTGGCACTTCTCTTCCAAAATCAGCCTATTAAGTTCAGAGGTAAATTCTTAATTCATCAAGATACTTGTAAGTCTCCGTAAAACAATATAGATATCTGCAGTAACCTCTCTAGCAGTGCCAGCAGCAACCATGGAAGCTTTCAAAGCTTTCTCAAGTGCTATGAGTTCCGGTTGCCCAGCCTGTACAATATTACATTATGAGGACTAGCCCATGAAATAAGTAGCATCAAAATTTAGCAATCTTATTGTCACCTTTCATTCTCCTTTAACAGTTAACTAAAAAGTGAAATTTGTTAGTTTTCTCCTGCATGAATGTAATAAAACTTGGATATGAAAATAAAGTACTAAGAATCACCAAGTTCTAGCTGCCATATATTCCCTCAATTCCAGTCAAAGAGTATGTCTGGAAAGTCCAATAACTAAAGCATATAGTAATATGTTCGTAGTTGGTCATAATACATCAGTACTTGAGCATACAAAAGATGCTTTTATCACATATGATTGTTAAAGCTAAAATGTTGTGAAGAGTGAAGGCATAACTTTTCAAAGTGGACTCTTGTAAGTAGAACCTTCCAAAATGGACTAGTGGACCCTTTATATGGAATAGAGATCATAAAGAAATACAAGAAACTGAGGAGCATAGAAATGGCAACAACTAACATTCCCAGATGCAACTGTGGAAGTAGTGCATATCCCAGTTTTTAGCAGTGACAGTGCTACCTTATATATAAAGCTTCGCAGACAATCCTCTCTCAAGCAAGATGCTAATGATGGTGTATGTAAAGAAAGCTTCAACTAATAACAAATTACAGTAGAAAGCTGAGTGAAAGACTACTATTCACATGTGTAACCTTTCCCATGTACCTTCGTACTTCCATAAGCCAATTTCTTATCATTACCCAAGATGCTACCACCTCCTCGGCTTTCTAATCGTCACACAAGCAGAACAATATATCAATACGAGGCTTTGGCTTCGAAAGCTAATTGTTCTGTCTAAGTTATTATATTCAAACACATGTTTCTCCTTGGTATTCCCATTTGGCTGATGGTTTCAAAAACATCTTGCATATACTAAAAAGGTCAAAGACGCTGAAGAGTAACATCATATATTTACTAAACAATAGACCTTCTACAGCAATGAACAAACGAAAGAACATACAGTAACGGAGAATATATGGTTATACAACCAAATTTGTAACTCGCCTCATTTCTATATCTCACAAACAAGTAAACTTTAAAAGTATGTCAACCTAGTAAAACTTTACGTCCGACTGAATCACTGTGATACTACAGCTTCAGAAATTAACGAAATGATAAGAAAAATGTTTAATAATGTCCTACAGAAAATCATAAATCATCTGAGACAAGAACAGAAATGCTATGTCACTGGCATCTGAAGAATTCACAACAAACAAGGCAAGTGTAGTAGACGTCTTAAAGCAATGATGTAGAAAAGCTTACTGGAAATGCATTAAAAACCATGTGATGCTCGATGTCAAGCGGCTTTCCCGTCTCTAGACATGATGGCCTGTGAGATGGGAAGCTGACTCTAAGAAACTCCTCTAATTTGTGGGAATCTATTGTGTACCTATAGCCTCCATCACCATTGAAACCAATAAGAACTACATTCACTTCAAGAGGAACTTGGAATGGGACCTGCATGACAGTTGCATCACAATGTCAGAAGCACGTTATCCAGACAATATGAAAGCGAAGGTAAGATCCTTAAAAAGCTCCATGTAAAACCAACTTCATACAGTAACTGTTACCCAATATAACCTGTGATGCTTAGACCCTTCACTTTTGCCAAAGTACCCATGTCCAGAGGATAGGACATGGGTGTGGGTGTGGCTATTTTACACTAAATTTGGTGTAGAATTTTGGAGGATCCGACACTCGGATCCGTACCCATTTCGGACACTCTGCACCCGAGTCCAAGCATCATAGAATATAACTGCTACAAAAGAACATACACGGAGCCCTCTCTCCAGTCATTTAAGTTGAGAGAAATCAGTGGCATTATACAATCAAAAATCACAAAGAGGTATTATGGTGTTCAGTCTTCTTGTCGGAATTCGCTAACTTCATGCGCACAAAAATATTGTTAAAAATGACACATGACATGGTATAATCTCTACGATCTTGAAAACCTTACTTGTGTTGAATCCTTTAAAGTTGATGAATAACAGTGTATTAATTAAAGATGGGATACTCAATTTAGCTTTAAGGTGCTGAGAAAGTGTACTAATTATTCCAAGCAAAGGAACAATTTACTACACTCTGATACAATTCAGGTCTGATTAAGAAATTACTTTAGGACATTTCCCAATTAAATTTAGTGAATAATGAGATAACCTATAAAACTGAAAATGAGATAAACAATAACTACTTCAGATGGTGATAGATAAATTCAACGCACCTTTGCTCGTAATGAAAAACTATATAACTACTTCAAAATCGCATATACAGAAATGAGATAAACGAATACATGATTAATCAATTTGAAAAGAATAAAATAAATTGCAAAATTCTAGTAACAATAGCGTAACAACGACGATTGCGGCTGCACCGGAGGGTTGTGTGTGTCATGTGTGTGAAATGAAAGACGATTCATGACTGAGAACGAGAGAGAGAAAGAGAAGACCTCGGCGCGAGAATGGAGCATGCGGCGGACATCGGATCGGATGCTATCTTTAACATCTTGAAAGGCGCTGTGGTGCCACTGCGGATGACCGGGATCTCTCCGGTAGGCTTGAGGAGTCGCAGATTTTACTGATTTCAATAGAATTCCGATTAACGTTGCAGATAACAACAAGCTTCGAATCCAAAACGCCATGAACGAGCTCCCTCCTCCGATTTCTCTCTCTCTACATACGGATTGCTCCAATCAATTTGTCTGTAAGAATTTTGGAAGGTTTTTGGTTGGGTTCTTCGTTGATAGCGTTTACCGAGTTTTTGACTTAAGGTTGTGTTTGGCTGCGGGGTTTTATATCCAGCAGGACTTTTTGACCCAAGTAAGGTCCTGTTAGTTTGGAACAGTGTCTAAAAGACCCGCCTAAGCCTCAGGGCGTTTAGGTCCGCCTAGGCGCTAGGCCCCTCTTTAACGTCTGGGCTTCTACAGCCTTCCAGGTTTCGATTGGCCTTCCCGCCTGCAGGCGCAGGCCGATTCCCTGTCTGAAGATCCGCCTGCCGCTTTTTAAAACCTTGATTTTGAAATAAAAAATTACAAATAAAAATAAAAATGATGGTTTTAGTTTACAAAATCCTGTAAAATATGAGTATGTTTTTGTAAGCAATTGTAAAAAACAATTTTTATGACTTTTAAAATTGTTGGAGAAGCATTTGGATGTCACAACAACAAGACATTATTGTTAAAAGACATTTGAATGGAGATTTGCTTCAAAGTCCGGCATCACTTCTCGAGATGTGTTAATTTTTTTTTTATTATAGCGAGTTGTTTGATTGTCGATAATTGCATGTATTCATAAAAATATTCCTTTTTTGGTATACGCATCTGACTATTGTGGAGTGTCATCTTCTTGAAATTCAGTAATACAATTATTTGTTGTTTGCTTAAACAACAAATAATTTATACTCCCTCCGTCCCACTTCAAGGGTTATAGGGTAGTATTTCAGGCTTCTTAAGAATCTTTTTAAAAAATGAATAAAGAATTGCAAGTGACTAGAAGATTAGAGAAGAGAGAATGTAAAAGTTAAAACATTTATGATAAAACCTCTTTTTGATTGGTTTTTTTGTAAATATGTTAACATTATAAGGGCATAATGAATGATTTTTTTTGTAAATATATTTACATTATAAAAGTATAAATGCTTGAAACATTTGTTTAAAATTTGTCATTTATGGAACGAAACTCTTAATCCGGAGCGAATAGGACTCTTGAAGTGGGACGAATTGGGACGGATGGAGTATATCTTAATAAAATTGCACTAAAAGTATTTTCTTTTAAAGAAGCATATATTTTAGAAATAATGGATACCAATATGAGAAGCAACAAATCCACCACAGCATTCTTTTAGACACAACACCATAGAAGTAGATCAAAAAATGGAGCATTATTTGTTGTTTGCTTAAACAACAAATAATTTATATTCCCTCCGTCTCACTTCAAGGATTCTAGGTGTAGTATTTGCGCTTCTTAAAAAATTAAAAAAAATATATAAAGAATTGCAAGTGAGTAGAAGATTAGAGGAGAGAGAATGTAAAATTTAAAATATTTATGATAAAACCTCATTTTGATTATTTTTTTTTTGTAAATATATTAATATTATACGAGCATAATAAATGATTTTTTTATAAATATATTTACATTACAAGGGTATAAAATGTCGAAACACTGTTTAAAATTTGTTATTTACGAAACGGGACTCTTGATGCAGGCGAACCAAAAAGGAAAGTAGAACTCTTCTTGAATCTTCTTGAAGTGGGTCGGATGGAGTATATCATAATAAAATTGCACTAAAATTATTTTCTTTTAAAGAAGCATATATTTATGAGAAGCAACAAATCCACCACAGCATTCATTTAGACACAACACCATAGAAGTAGATCAAAAATGGAGCAATCTCCTTTTATAATAGACAGTACCTTGGTATGATTTACAATGATAAACAACCTGGTCAACAACATTAACATCCAACAAATTTTACTCCAGTTTAACACAAATTAAACTCTATATCACCAAAAAAAACCGCTACACAAACCAGAGCCCTCTCGAAACAAAATCTTTGTGCAGTATGTATAATTTACCGGGTACCATCCAAAATTTTCGGGAGTAGCAGAAAATGGTTGTTCGATTCAAAATAATCAGTGTTCCAATGCACTTCGGAGGGAGACATTAGGGCATTGTAGTGTGCATCTCGATACAAGATCATGGTTTAAAAACAAAATGATTACAGTTATGTCGTCATGAAAATGACGCCGAACTTTCTTGTCGATTTTCCCGAGATCCGAGTACCGCATTTCTCTCTTTTTTGCTGCTTCGTGGAGAGCAGCCTTCACAAGCCTCTTTGCACTTCCCTGCATCAGTAGAGGAATAAAAGAAAATGAGTGTGAATTTCATTTAGATTGATGAAATAAACGGAGAGAAAACTTCATAAAGTAGCACACAGTGACAATATGTGATCACTTCAGTTAATGGTTGACAATTTAAAACAAGACCCGACCAAATTGATACACCCTCGGTCCAAGAAAGATGGTCTCATTTGGTTTTTTGATGCTCAACCCATATGAACTTTGACCAAATATTAATGTCAATCTAATCATCCTAGTAAAATTCCAAATTTCGTCATATAGATAAATCACTGAGTGTATTATCAACAACAATTTTTTGAATTTCATTGAGATGATTCGATTGACAATGTTTGGTCAAAGTTCACTAGTGTTGACCATAAAAAATCAAATGGGACCTTCTTTACGGGACGGAGGGAGTATTTGGGAATAAAAAAGGGTACAAAAAGAAAGTTCATAACCCTAAAATTCCAGATTAAGAGTTCACATGCTTTGCATTAGACATACAATTTTGTATGAGTTTCACACACGAACACCAAAATTGTATCCTTTCTTATAGTTCTTGCGAAACTCAAGAGAAAACAACACAAGAAATATCCTCCTGTAGTAAGGCATGCGTTAACTTGTATCAACATAAAAGAAGCCAAAGAAGCCCACAGTTAATACTGCCAAATCTTTCTCCATCACAAGAACTAACTTTTTTATCACTCTATTGGGTTGATATCACCTTTCCCGCACTCTAGACCACTAAGGAAAACTTGGGGCATCACAATAGACAAAATAATGACCATAGCTATTCAGATTTTTGATTGCATCACTTTGCCTTTGTTTATCGATGGACAAATCGTGGTCACAAAATTGGCATCAAGAAGATCAAACATAAGAAAAGATCTTTAGAAAATAAACCCCTGAAGATGAGCTTAATAATATTTGAAAATTCAGTTATGACAGAGACAAATCTTACAGCATGCGGATGGCTGTGGACGATCTCCGCAGCTGTTTCATTACTCAAGTGTTCCCATAAACCATCAGAAGCAAATATAAGAAAAGAATCATCTGGATGAAGAGGATGAGCAAGAACAGATGGAACAGCAGACATGATGGGCATGTCCATTGGTTCAGGGAGTCTGAATTTTGCATTAATAGGCTCCCTGTTGTACTGTGCATGTTTCATATAAACGTCGCCGATGGATCTAGAAACCTGCATCATATACGATTCCTATGTGAATGAAGTAAAAATCAAAATTACATTCAAATACACAAAAAGAGGGGGGAAATGGCAGGCACAAATACTTTCATCTGAGTGTATTAGTCCACAAATCCCCCACAACAGCATCCAATTTATCATATTGCTAGATTAGATCATTTTCAATTTCAAAGTACGTACAACTTGAATGAGAACTATTACAATTTACGAGGCACGCCATGGTCAGATGCAAAATTAAATAATTTGCGAGGCACGGTTTAACAAATCCATGCATAGCCACAGATTGGGAAGGATAACAGGAACAAAGAGCAATCCCTATTATTTTGTTTATACACTACAGGCTTATCTAAACCATTTAGCTGACAATTTACAGGGAACAGAACTTCCAATACTATTCCACCTCACACCTTTTCTTTTTTTCTTTTTTTTTTTTTGATAAAAGAAGAAGAAGATTACACCTCACACCTTTCTGTAGGTCATATTGACAAGACACAAAAAGGAATGAAAGCACAACACAACAATACACCCCCTCCTTACAACAAGGGTTTATAGCTGCGTGAACAATATATTATTGATATCAACATTTTCCTTCACAGTCCGCTGCACACTGGACCTTTCGCAAAGATAGGGATGAACAGAGAGGAAAGGCGACAAAAGGCGAGTGATGTACTGTAATAAGCTGTAAGCATGCACAAGGCCACGACTTTAGAAGAAGTTCTCCATCTCCTTTCTTGGGAAGGTGCAACTAATTGCAGACAGAATATTATCTTCAGTGAATGAATCTGGCATGGTAATACAAGAGTTAAAGCATCAGGAGAATCCTTTAAGAAGCAGCGTCCTACTCATGGGAACTCTTTAAGGGTCTTACAAAATATCTGCAAATCAGATGGAACTTTAAGGTATTGAAAATGGGAAAAGAAGTTATCATCTCTAGAAATGGATTTTGAAAATGAAGCCTTTAGAGCATACTTTAGCAGCTGCCTTCCAAACTAGAATAGAAGAGGTAAAGAAATGAATTTCTCTTAAGATTGTATGTATACGGATTTCGCTTGCTAGAGAACATTAAGAAAGGTTTCTCTTTTCAGTATAAGAAATCCGTGGATTTGGAACCTATTCCAAACTCTGAAGCATTCCTATCACTTTGATAACTTTAATCTTTGCATAAAGAACTCTAGAATATTCCTAGCTCACACCCTCAAAACACCCTAAGGACAAGGCTAAGCTTTCCTCTGCTAGCATTTGACAGGTTCTGCTTTTTGTTTACGAAAGAAGAACATGAAACCATCAACCAATGGAATGAAGGTGAAAGCAAAATTGTTTGCCAACAAGCACATCCTTCGCAGCAACTTCCCAGTTGCAAACTACTCATGATCCAATTCCACACAAACATTTCCTCCAACAATTTGCATTTACTAGCACACTCTTGCTTTAGAATCCCAAATCCTAAGATCATATATTACTTTTTGTTTTCATCATTGTCTTGTTTAAAAACATGCGTAAAGAATCGCTCAATCGAAACAGTTTTGAGGCATATTTGTTTTCTTTCTTTTTAATTGCAGACTCGTCAAATCAAAAATGACAATATTAAGTTTGTCTTCATGTAGAATAAGTTGACATATGCAGAGAGTTAGCGATAAAGGATACATAAACACTTAGGGAGCTCAGTGCATATCTGATTTAGGCAACCGAAACGGGTACCACGATATCAACTTCACAAACACTTGGGAATACATAAAGAACCAAAGGCACCACAGAAAATAAACAAGAAAGACCATTTTTGAGGAGTGCATAGCGAGCAGAAATCAGTAAATGTGAATGAATAAGAGTTTAGTGTTTAGGGGTAACCTGAATAATGCCTTTCACCCTCCAAACACCATGCTTCAAAACCACGATTTGAGGATCATTTGGATGTAACTGTTTAAGCTCCAGCCTAATCTCCTCAAGGTTGGCGTTATGTTCTGTTGATAACTGTATTGCAGCTATACCGCCAGTATTGCCAACTTTTTTGCCTAGCACCACACGAGAATCTCCAAGATTGGCAACAAAGAGAGTACGCTGATATATCACCCCAACCAAGCAGCATGTTCCAACTGTTGCCATACTAGGTTGACTATTCCACAATTCCGCCACAAGAGAAGTAAACCCTCTCTCAGTCTCGAAAAAAGCCCTTTTTATCGTGTCAGTTGTCACAACCCCATTATCCTCAGCTGATGCTGCTGCATAAACACCAAACCTAAGAACAATGAAATAAGGCTTCTTCTTTGTTCTGAAACTCAAGTAATAATAACTTATATCAAGCCCTGGCTTTAACTTAACACTATTTCTCCTACATCCTTCTGGGGGCAGGGTGGCACTGGCGGATCTATAATGTAGCCAGAGGGGTCATATGACCCCCTAGATTTTCAACAATTTCACATTTTGCCTTTACAGTTTTGAAAAAAAAAAAACTATATTCGCTCCCTTACTTTTTACCATTGACCCCCCTCAAATTTCGTAGAATGACCCCTCAAAATTGTATACTCCTTCCTGTTGTGAAATTGGTGATACCCCGTTGCAATCAAGACAAAGAAATCAACACACCCACACGTACAAGAAAGAAACAATCACACACAAGAACACAAGAGTTGTTTACCCGGTTCATTCACCAACTCGTGAACTACGTCCGGGGGCAATTGCCAAGCCAATATGTTATTAGTCTACTTCTAATATGTTGCTACAATATGTTCTAGGCCGAAATTATGCTTATATAGTTTATACAAGGAAGCCCTAACTCAGTTTAAGAAGAGATCTAGTCGAATTAGGAAACAAAGAACGAATCCCGTAAAATCCGGCACGAGCGCGGTCCGCGTTAGCCCTCCAGCCGCGGCCGCGCACATTGACAGGAAAATTGCCCCCTCGTTCGACCTCCAGCGGCCGCTCTCCTCCTCGAGCGCGCCGCTCTCCTTCGCAAGCTCCTCCGACGTTTTCTTCTCCTTGCAGCTTAGGATCCAATCCCAACAATCTCCCACCGGAGACTAAACCAATAAACATAAAATCACCCATTAACTCCCACCACGGAGTAAAGACCTTCGAACACATTTCCCTCCTCCATATTGGCTTTCGACACTACCGCACCTCTCCTCAAGTACTAAGGCGAGTTAAAACCAAGCGACGTTTCAACCTCTCCGTGTTAGATCGTTCTTGCCTCCCCAAATCGCCTTCTACCTTGATTTCTCCCCGCAAGTCTAACTTCGCCTTCTCCCTCCGCACCCACCTTCCTCGCAATGCCTCCTCAAACTTGGACACACCTTGTTTCTTGCATCGACTGTTCTTGGTCCGAAACCGCTCTTAGGGCCCTTGGACATCCACACCGCGTTGATCAACTTTGTGTCCTCCCCAACATACCGTTTCTTGATGTCTCCCCTTTCACACCAACAGCTCGGTTCTTAAGCCTCTTGCTCCCACCGAACGAACATCGATATTGTAGGTAGAATACAACATCTTCCCCTTAACCCTACGAGCCAACACCTTAGCCCCTTTTGCGACTTCCCAAGACCCACCAATGAAAGAAACACCATACCCTTCACCGTCAAGTTGTCCCACGAAATCACTCTCCTCCTCAAATCCGAACATGCATCACGTCGTGTAGTTGTAAAACACTCCATTAGGTGTCTTCATCATTACGTCCCCTTACCTTTCGATCTTCAACGGTCGACCATCACCAAGATAGAGAACCCCAAAATCTCCTAAGCCAGACGCTTCATTGATTCTCGCATCCCCACTAGCATGACAAGAAGCTCCGTAATCCAACACCCAATCTTCACCCGACCGCTCCTCCCCAGGATTAATACATCACCACCATCATCCACCACGTTAGCACCACCACCTTTTCCTGACAAACAAACCGATGTGCCCCAATTCACCACAATTGTAGCACTTCGACCTTTTTCCCCAGGTCTCCCTATTTCTCTCCACCCTAAGTGCGCAGCCCCATCTACTGACGATTCTCCCTTTTCTCTTTCCTTCGCAATTCCTCTCAAGGATGAGATCTCTAACCTCCGTATACACCAATGTCTTTGTTGACGTACTAATCGTCGTTGTAAAGAACCTCCCAACTATCGTGCAAGGACTTTAGTAGAAAACAAGCTAGCACTTCATCGGAGAAAGTAATATCAACACTTTTCAATCGGTCCACCATACCTTTGAAATTGGGCCGATATGACTTGCCGCCGCTCGCCCCTCTCGACATCTTCGCATTCGCAAACCTCTTTATCAAATGCACCTTATTGATATTCGACGGCTTCTCATACATGTCCGACAGGCGTTGTAGCAACTCCACCGATTGTCTGCCTCCATAGCGTTTCCATGCAACGTCGTCTGCCAGTGGCACTCCTTACCGCTCCTAACGCCTTCCGATCCAACGTCTCCCAATCTCCTCAGGACATGTCTTCGGGCTTCGCCTTCAAGTGGTCCATGAAGATCCTTACAATAAAGGTAGTCTTCAATCCTCGTCTTCCAAAACGTGAAATTCACACCGTCAATTTCTCGATTGAAGTTCTTCATCTTGACCGCTTCACCAAAATTCCCAAGAACGCGATTCAAAATTAATCAACTAATGAAAAGATTTTGAATCCTCCGAACCAAAGCTCGATACCGCTTGTTGTGAAATCGCGATACCCCGTCGCAATCAAGACAAAGAAATCAACACACCCACACGTACAAGAAAGAAACAATCACACACAAGAACACAAGAGTTGTTTACCCTGCTCATTCACCAACTCGTGAACTACGTCCGGCAATTGCTAAGCCAATATGTTATTAGTCTCCTTCTAATATGTTGCTACAATATGTTCTAGGCCGAAATTATGCTTATATAGTTTATACAAGGAAGCCCTAACTCAGTTTAAGAAGAGATCTAGTCGAATTAGGAAACAAAGAACGAATCTGCAGAAAATCCGGCACGAGCGCGGTCGCGCAGCTCCTCAAGCGCGGTCGCGCACATTGACAGGAAAATTGCCCCCTCGTTCGACCTTGCAGCGCGGTCGCTCTCCTCCTCAAGCGCGGCCGCTCTCCTTCGCAGAAGCTCCTCCGACGTTTTCTTCTCCCTTGCAGTTTAGGATCCAATCCCAACACTTCCATCCCAAAATGAATGTCGAATTTTAATTTATTTATTTTTTGTCCAAAACAAATATACTGATGTCCCAGAATAAATGTTGCACTTTTTTATGTTAGTATAAAGGAACTTTGAGCAATAATTTTAGGTTAATTTAGTTATTCTAATAAAAATATAAAATTTGTTATTGATACACCAATATAAATACTATTAATGACAATTTTTATGTTTTCATTAGAATGGTTAAATTAACTTAAAATTATTGCTCAAAGTTCCTTCGTACCAACACATAAAAAGGTGCGACATTTATTCTGTACCAAGGAAGTATCATTTTAACCCTAAAATCGCGGATTGAGGCATGGACTAGTCACAGAGTTAGGGACGGATTTGGGGCTAAAATGGTATATTTTCCAAAATACAATAGTTTTTTGAAAGAAAAAAGTATGATGAAAAAGTGAAACACCAAAATACAATGGATGAAAACGGAGCTAGCCATTATTATTATTACTATTATGCTTATTATTACCAGTACTATTATTTGAACTCATGATTATGAAAAATATGTTATACATGTCTTATTAAATATTAATATCTTCAATAGTGTGATTTTTATTTTCTAGTTAACTAAAATTTTGACCCCCCCCCTCACAAAAATTCTAAATCCGCCACCGCGGGGTGGTAAGCTACAAAACCAACTAGATGCATGCTTGTAAAAGCTAATTCAGCTAAAAGACAACAATAAAAGCACCAAAAATACCAAATTCATGATACCTAAGAGGCTATAGCGCATGCAACCAAACATATTATTCTGGACTTCTTGTTGTACGTGAAACACTATGAAACCCATTTTTGATGGATGTTCAAGCAGTACGCACGGCACTTTCAAACTTTGACTTCTTATGAGGACAAATCTCCAAAGAACCATAAGTCAAATAGTATAACCTATAAAGCAACTCTCTTAGAGTAATTTGACAATAAGATAACAGTTTCATACAAAAATGATCGGACGAGTACACCAGGCTCCATCCGTTGCAGGGTACAGGCCGGTTCAATGTACACAGTCTTAGATATTCGAGCAGAGAGATTATTTGCATAGTTCAACAAAAGCCTCATTCCCAATTCTCAGCTGCTTGTAGTAATAACTACATGAACCAGTTTAGCCACAAGCTAAAGATTTCATTCTTTGCTATCATGCACAAAGGTTAATTTTGGTCTAGCAGCCCAATATAGCACTACAAGTAGAAAAGCAGCCAGTGAATCATGTCACCTTTTCCTAGCTTAACATACTATCCTCCCAAATTCAAAATCATATACATACAACATTCATTTTTTTCTTAAATCATAAGACAATGTTTCCTTGTTCATCATCTTAAATTCTTAATCCATCATTAAGTTTGGTATCATTATAAGTATCTAAATAGATCAATCATTTTGACAATCCTTACTCAACGCACACTACTAATTACAAATATGAAAGTGTAAAGACAAGGGATCTTTGGTCTTCCCACCAAAAAGTATTACAGGTATCTAAAAGAGGGGAAGCATTTCTCCTTACCTAACCTTACAAACTTTACTAATTCAGTTCAAGAACTTGCATCTCGTACGCCCACAGGACGGATTTGTTATACTTCAAGTTTCAGGTGTATTTTAGGACTTACGATTAATCCATGAAAACATATTAAAACTTATTAAACCTTCTTTCATTACAGTCCAAATCAACCACATCGGAATTACAACTAGTTAGAAGATCACAGGTTACACTTTTCCTAGCCTAGAAAACCTAAAACTTCACATATCCATTATTGTAATCTGCAAACCAGTGCTGCTAACCTTGGTCTAACAATCAAAACAATCATAAAATTAGCCAACAAATTCAACCATTTCTGTTCCCAACCTAATATGCACTATAATCCCCAGCTATCATAAACTTTAAAACAAATCAAAATCATTCCACCTTTTCAGCTTAATAATTCTACAAACTTCCTATTTTAAAATTATAAACCAAACCACAGGCTGACCTCTCTTTCTTTACTACCTTGCTTCAACCCTAAACTTTCCCTGATCACCAAAACAGGCGTTATGATTAGCTCCACTGCAATCATTTTCCATCGTTTGCACACCCTACTCATCCCCATTTCCAAAACCATTAATTACAACTCGGGAAAACAATTCATTAATCTCAAAACAGATCAAACATATGAATAGAATATAAAAAACAACCAAAACAAACCTTGAAAATTCCTAAACAGGTGATCACAAACATATCTAGCTGCCTCAGGACCACCATGACCATCATAAACACCAACAAACGTTCCAAACGAACCAGACTCGATCTGGCTCTGGTCTTCAAGTACCTGATTCGCCTGAACAACCGCCATCGAAAACTCCTCTCCGATACCATACTTTCCAATATCCCTAAACCAAAGCAACCCCTCCTTACCAAAATCTCCATTGTCAACGCTGTTAAACCCTCTTCGATAATCGCCGCCGGCGTTATTAACGTTATTACTATTATTACCACGGCCGAAGAATGGATTCCAACAAAGTGAGAGGAGATTCATTAACCCTTCGAACATCCCACATCTCTCGCTCAAAATAACCCTAACCCTAACCCTAGCCCCCAAATACTGAGCCTCCCCCAATTTGATTGTGAGTTGGTAGATTTAGGAGTGGATTTGGAGAGGGAAATGAAACCCTAGAAATGGGGGACGGTGGTGGGGGTCGGAGGAATAGAGATGGATTTGATCAGTATCAAAGGGTCGATCCAATTACCCTACCTTGGTAAAAAAAAAAAAAAAAAAAAAAAAAAATCTCCCTATCTCTTCCTCTCTTTCAGAGCTCTCCTTCCCCGTACCGTTCCCATGGCCAACTAACCATGACACTATTTTTAGGGCTATGGACTCCTAGGCCTTTTGCAACATTTCATACTCGTAAAATTGAGTCTATGCAATGCAGCAAAATTTAACAGAAATTCACGAATACACATTAATTAACCATGCCTATCACTTTTATACCCGAAAACAGTGTTCTAAAAGATCCCGTCTAAAGGTCCATCTCCAACGCCTGGGGCTTCTGCCCCGCCTGTGCCCCGACTGGGCCCGCCTAGGCGCCTGCCCCGCTCCGTCGCTCAAAGATCCGCCTAACGCTTTTTAGAACCTTGCACAAAAGTATAATACTAAATTTATCCATAGTAAAATGTTGTTAGTTCCTAAAAAATCTATCATTTAAGTATTATTGTAGATTTTAAAATGAAGAAATTATATTTTAAGTTTTAGTGAGAAAACAAAAAATTTAAATTAATGTATCAAAATATGTTGAAACTTAGCTCTATATATAGAGAAATAAAAAATATAAATTTTGTTATATATTAATATTTCTTTTAAAATATTTAACTTCATTTTTATAGCAAAATAAAATTTATACATACTTTATTATCTATTTTTATTATTGATGAATGGTGACAAGGCAATGTGCTCATGTCCCCTCATCAAATTAATCTTACTCTCCCCAAATGAGCAAGTGAGTAACACCTTAAAAAGGGTATTAGGCAATGTAGTATATTCGCTACTTTTGCCAATACTACGTCAAAATATGATACCTTATTTTTTTCATTGTTGTAGTTCCTAGTACCTTTACATACATGGGTATCAAAATTTGCATTTGATACCCATGGTTGGAGTTGCCCTAAGACCTCCTTTATCAACAACCCAATTCAATTCAATCCAATTCAATAATGTAATATTATTTCTCTCTCTTCCACATATATCATCTACTATAATTTAAATCAATCTTCTTCATTTTTTGACTTTATTCACAATCCAATTCAACCAACCAACCTAACTCAAATATCATTTATTCTTTATTTTTTATTACATACTCCCTCCGTCCCACCTTAGTGTAGACTTCTTTTCTTTTTCGTCCGTCCCACCTTAGTATAGACTGCCAAAATTAGAAAGTTTTTTATTATTTTTTATTTTCCCTACCCCACCCACTCATTCTCTCTCTTCATTTTCCACCATACAATTTATTCAACCAACCTACTATTCACTCCACTCATTCTCTCTCTTCATTTTCTACCACACATTTTCATTATCTTAATAATATTCCTTAGTTATTGTGCCCACCACCTTAGTCTACACTAAGGTGGGACGGAGGGAGTATATTATTAACCTCATTTTTCTTATTTTTTGTCTTGTAATAAATTTATAAAATATTTATATTACTAAATTTATATAATTATTATACAAAAATACGATATATAAAAAAATATAAAAATGAAGTTACATTTGAAATTCAAATTCACTTTTTATAAATACATCACAAAAATAAAATTACAAACACATAAATTGAAATTTCATATTTAATTATTATTACCAAATTTTTGCCATATGTGCTCGATCAAGTCATCTTTAAGAGCTTTGTTGGCTTCTCTATTACGGAGTTGTGCTCTGTTAGTCATATATGTCGATAAATTTGCAACTCATTCGGTACAATATTGAAAAGGTTGATCGTCATCTTCTTCCGCCACTCCATTTTGACAGTTTGTAGGTTTATCATTTTGAAATTCTGTAGGATCATAATAAGTCTGATATATGTTTCGTTCATCCTCTACTATCATATTGTGCATGATGATACAAGCCATCATAATTCTTCCGATGCTATGGCGATCCCAAATAAGGCATGGGCGTTTGATAAATGCGAACCGGGATTGTAAAACTCCAAAAGCCCGTTCAACATCTTTTCTAGCAGCTTCTTGATGTTGAGCAAACAACTTGTGCCAGGGGCGGAGCCAGGAATTACCCGAGGGGGGGCAAGATTACACGGGGGTTCGGGGGCAGAGGCCCCGAAAAAAAAAAATTCGGGTCGAACAAGTAAAAAATGGGTCGAATCCATGAAATACAATGTATTTTAGTTAAAAATGTTAAGAATTAAGAAAGTTAACAAAAATAATAAAAATAAGTAATTCAAAGAACGATTGAAATAATGTTGAAGTATTTAACGCAAACAATTTATTAAAATATATTACTCGTACAAAAAAGAAATTCAAATTTGCTAATTAAACTTGGGATAATAGGAAGAAAGACCAAAAACAAAAAAAATGGGAAAAGCCTAACTAATTAATTAAGATTGAAAAAATGTGAGGAAATTAGGAGAAAGAGAAAAACAAAACTGTTAAGAGAAAGAAATGGAGAGAGAGAGAGAATAGCAAAGATGGAGGACAAATAAAATTAATTGAAAATGTAGGTAGCAGGGTTCGAACATGAATTTGAAAGGAAACACCAAAGTCTTCTATCGCTGAACCGCACCACTCACTGGTGATAATCTTGAAGTTAATTATATATAACAAAAAAAATATGGGGGGGGGGGGCAAAAAAAAAAAAATTCATTTGCACTTCCGGCGGGGGGGCAAGTGCCCCCATGCCACACAGCTCTGCCCCTGACTTGTGCTTTTGATATTTTTTGTTTTTTATTTTAATAAATTTTTAATATAATTAAAAATAATTTAAATTAAAAATGGAAAAATATATTTTAAAAAATCCACCAACCAATGGTTGATGGACATGTGTCCCAAATTAGATCACAATCTTAGATTGCTTCTCCAATCCAGATCACCAAGCTTCACCAATCTGCATTTTTTTTTCCAAAAGTTTTGTCATTTTCTTACGATCTACCAAGCAGGTCACGGATAAAGAAGGTCTAAGGGGAGCATGAATATAAGGTTCTACTCGGTAGTCTTATAATTATCCTTATATGTGTTGGATTCTTGTATAAATATCAAATTTTAAATTTTAATTAGGATAATTGAATTAACTTAAATTTATTACCCAACCGTCACAGTAACAACGAAAAAAGTAAGAATACTATTTTGGGATCGATGAGGTGTTCATCCATTTCAGAGTATTTTTATTTTTACTAATATATACGAGAAACAGGGTTTTTGAACATTGTCAAAATCTTTGTTATGCAGGCCACTGCTCCACTGCAGAAGAACTTGGAAAATGCCAAAGCCAGTTTAGAGGTTTTAGTAATCGATCTACAATTCTAATGAGATCAAGTTACAATTATCCAAGTTTGTTTTTTGTAACCACTTATCAGGAATTCTTTATCAGTTGAGTTGCTTAAATTCTTTTTACGTCTAAATCTTGTTACTGTATATTCTAGGGGTGTAAATTGTTCAGTTTGGTTTGGTATCGTTCAATTTACAGACTGGACCACTAGTCATCGATTTGAAAAATTTCAAATTAAATCGAAACATGTAAAATTTTAAACTAAACCAAAGCAATTCACCAAGGTTTGGTTTTGTTCAAACCATGGTTCAGTTTTGTGTTCAAACCGTGGTTTATACCGCAATCCAAATCGTAACCCAGAATGTGGTTCAAACCATAGTTTAGACTACTATGATTTAAACCGTGTTTCAGACTGTAACTCATTATCAAATTTTGTTTAAATCGTCCGTAATCACGAAGGAATATCGAGGGATGCGGGAGATGAATAGAAAAGTCGAAGGAAGAGAAAGATCCGAGGAAAAGAGAGAGACTGATTATGCAATCTCGACCGTGAAGAGAAATTAATTAGTTATTTATCGCAATGAAAATAACAAATGATGATATACTTAATATTGAACAAGATACAAAATAGGGGTTATGATTAGTATAATGTAATGTAAGTTATTTATAAATCTAAAGGTAAATATATACAAATATATGGTTAATATATGTTGTATGCTTGTGTGACCTATTGGTTTAATTTGGTCTTTTGTGATTTAATGTGGTGGTTTGATGGGATGGTTTAGTCTGGTAGTTTGGTTAGTTTGCTTGGTAGTTTGGTTTAGCGGTTCAAGTCGCGATTTAGTTTGACTTGGTTCGATCTAAAAGGATTAGATCGTACACCAAACCAAATCATGTGTTTTGACAATTTTTGAGACTGAACAAGCCATTTGTGCTTGAAAATCGAACCAAATCGCAAGGTTTGGTTCAGTTCGATTTCAAACTGCGATTTAAATGGAATCTCTTACACCCCTATTATACTCACTCCGTCTCATTTAAAATTGCAAGATGTCCCATTTAAAATTGCAAAATCCCAAAATGACAAATTTTCAATACTTTTTTTTTAAAAATAATGTAGCACATTTGTTATACTCATAACAACTAATCACTTACTATTCTCTACCCCTTTTCTCTCTTCTATCATATTATCCACACTCACATCTCAATATTATATGCATACTCCGTCCCACCTAAAAAAAATATGTATAATTTTACTTGACAGAAGAATTAAGGAGAAAAGTAAAAAAGGTGATGTGTTGTCAGTGTAAATGGTTTGATAGGAAAGAGAAAGTGAAGTGAGTAGGTAATTGTGAGTACGACAAATGATCCCATTTCCTTTTTAAGATTTTGCTGATTACTTTAGAATGATCAAAAAATATCTTTTTACATATTAATATGAGACGGAATGGATTACATTATTTGCTTTTTCACTCAATCATTTGTGCTCATATATTTTAAATGAGTTTTTAGCTCTGTGTTTGTAATATTTGTGTCATTTACTAGAACCATTTTTTTTATGCACAAGGGAATTGAAGGCTACAGTAGGGATGGCCAAAACCGGTTCCGATCCGATTTTGGGCCGAAAATCGCCGGTTTCGATTCGCCAAAATGGTGACCCTTAACCGGCTCGTCGTTGACTCCGGTTTCGGTTTTCTCCCCGGTTCGGTCCGGTTCCGGGCTTTTCTGGTTTCGGTCCGGTTCTCTTGAAAACCAAGGAATTTTCATCCGGTTCCGGGCTTTTTTCGGTCCGGTTCACAAAAATGGTGACCCTTAACCGGCCTGTCGTTGACTCCGATCCGGTTACTCCGATTCCGATTTTCTCCCCGGTTCGGTCCGGATCCGGGCTTTTCCGATCCGGTTCCGGATCAGTTTTTCGGTACCGATCCGATTTCGATCCGATTTGGCCATCCCTAGGCTAGAGAGCTGTAACGACGGTATATCTACCGATTATTTCATCTATCCCAAATCAAATATTATTTTTTATTTTTTAGTCAAATTGATTTAACTTTAATTCAAAAATTTGTGAAAATTTTATCAACTTCATGTTATTCTAAAATTGATTATCGATGCACCAGTAGAAACACTTTCACTAACTATTTTCGGAATTTCATGAAGATTGATAATTTTTTTTTTCATAAAATGGAGGTCAAAACTCAATCAAGTTGAACAAAAAACAATTTATATGCTACATTTATTATGGGTAGGATGGAGTTCTCAAATGGAATCTTGTTAGTTTTTTTCACTCACTCCGTCTTGAAACAATCTTCTTATTTTTTATTTTTTAACACAAGGGTACTTTTAGCAATAATTTTAAAATGATTTAATTATTTTAATGCAAATTTAAACTTGTTATCGATATGCCATTATAATAATATTACTAACAATATTTATATATTTATTCGGATAACTAAATCAATAATTTTAAGCAATAATTTTAAAATTTATGTTCAAACTATCTTCACAATAATGAAAAAAAAATTAGGAAAATCCTTTTAGGGATAAAGGGAGTATTAAGCCATTCATTCAATCAGAACTCACTTTCTCAATTCTTGCTCCCAAGAGGAGTTAATCAAGTCCAACTTAGACAATGATTAGCTTTAGCGGTGAAACCAATTTTGGTTCACCAAAAGCAATTTTATAAATCAATTTTAGTTAATGTCAATTAGTGGTGAACGAATATTCATTTATGATAATAAATGAATTATTTTGTTCATTTCATGAATGAATTCGTGAACAAAAATTGATTCGGGTTATATGTGTATTTTCTAATTTTTGTCATTTTAAAAATTAAATTATTTGAATAAGAATATTAAAAATGTTTATAATTTCTTTTTCTCTATGAATAGAGTCTAATTTTATAATATTTGACATATTTTAATATTTTACTATTTAAAAATGATTAATTTTTTATTGTATATATTTGACACAATTTTAATATTTTATATTAAAATATTGGGAAGCATCGACTACAAGCACTAACAATGAAAACTATCCATCTACTTGGGAGAGGGCAATATCAGGGTCATAGCAGAAAAACATCAATGGTTTTAAAATATGTTGCCTCACATGATCTATAGATTTGACATTCATTCTTCGGTATTTCAGGCTCACTCAATAACATCAACATCTTTCACCGCTCTATGGTGTTTGATGATGTCTTAAATGGTGTGGCATCACATGTTAGCTTCCAAGTGAACAACAATAAATACAACATGGAATATTATCTCATCGATGAAATTTATGACGATAGAAGTGAATTCTGGGCAGACAAAACAAAAAATAAAAGAAAAAGTAAGTCGAACCGGGTTGCGAAAGACGAGACATTCACATTCACGTGTATAAGAGAAGATTCAAATGTTGGAAATAGTATCGTCGAATAAATGGTACGCAAGCGTAATGTTCAAAGCAAAGCTACACACTTGGCTTTCAAAGCAGACCTAATTGAGCATATATATGTGAAGAATAGCCCTTTGAAATCCTATCCTGTTGGAAAAATTGGGTGTATTTAAAAAATAGCTTTGAAAAAGAAACGGGACGGAAAATTATATTTCAAAAATAAGTCGAGGCAAGAGTTTGACTCTTTCTCCGTAAGACAATATTGCCCCGTATACGAGTGCTCACGGTCTACGGCAATTGTCCCCAAGATACAACGACTTTCGGAATTTCAGATTTGTAGCACAACAACTCTGAAACTATCGGGCGAACTACTGAATACTCGGAATTTTCTTGGACTCGAAAAGCAAGACTTATGAATGCTAGGATGCTTTAGAGAATAGAATGCTTGAATGATTTGGATGGGAATGAAATGAGGAGGAGGGGGCTATTTATAGTTATTGAAGAGATGGGGTGTCTATTGGGAATAGACACAAATTGCACCCAGATTAAATGCGGACCGTTGGATCTAAGCGAAATGGATGGAGGAGATCTGCTGGGTCGGCCCAACAGCCTTGACCCGCCTCTTCCAAGAGACATGGTCGCCCCATGCCTTTTCTCCAACCATTGCAACCCATGACCCTTAGCCAGCCCACCTTGCCATTCGGCCCAACCCAAAGTGACAAAGACCTAAATCCGGTCCGAGCCACGCGGCCCAATTCCAAGCCAAGCATCCGCCAAATTGCCACTTAACACGGGCGGCCCAAACCAAACCACATTCTACTGGCCCAATCCCTTAGCCCGAGCCACACCCATTGCACCGAGCCGAATCCCGTCAAAAGTTTAAGGCTCCTCGGCTCCCGGCGGCCGTGCTAAGTGCAAAGTGCGCCCTAAACCGCCCATTCCGCCCTTCGCGCGCTTCGCGGGTTGTGGGTCCATTTTGAGCTAGAACAAAACTAGCTCAATAGCCCACTTGGATGCATGGTTGGCCCAATGGTTCAACTAGGTTGGCCCAAGGAGATTAACTTGATGTCTCCTTCCTTGGATGCTCACATTAATAAAGTGAAGTAACTTCCCTTTTCCTAGCAATGTGGGATATGGTTCTTCCATTCCAACTTCTCTTCAAATAACAACATTAAGTTGCTCACTTTAACCATTAATTTCTCATTCACCCGAAATTGGTTTTGAGAAAATAAATATACCATTTTAATCTACACTAAATGTAGATTAATTATTTGCAACTTATTTCTATTTTTACAAAATAGAAACTTCTAGAAACTTGGTCAAATATTGGTCAAACACCAATAAAACTACCAATTTCTAACAATCCCCCACATGAATGAAATTAATGCATGAATGCAGACTTTCAAGAAAAATCCCGACGAACTGTTACCGCATCGGGGTAGGTAGCTTTCGGCTTTGAACCATCCCTAGTAAGATGCTATCGGATTTACTTGCTGCTCAGTGAACGCGATGTCTTGGGCGATCGGCGTTTTGTGTAAACCAAGACAATAACATTTACACGATAACAATTCTGATATCTTTCGTTCTCACGTTGTGTCCAATTCGGCCCTGGACCATATCTTGGATTCATAAGTGTTTTCTATTAGAAGCGGCCAAACTTCTTCACTTATATAGGTGATCTCCTATAAGGAGTAACCTGCAATACTCCACCTTTGTTAAGGTATAGGAATCATTAAAAGCTTTAAAGCTTACCCTCACCACACGTCAGCAGGGTTTCTTGCACTTGGGCAGCTTCTGAGAATGGGTTTTAAGAAGTTCCAAGTGTGCTACTAGAATATCCATAACTTAGTTGTCTCATTGAACCAAGTTTGTGGGATCTCCACTCATCATGGTTGAGTTACCGCTATAGACTTCTTTTATTGTGTGGGTTTTAACCCCATTCCCTTCTTGCATTGTACATTTGATCTCTGTTTATTCCTTTCGTAAACGGATCCGCTATATTTTCTTTTGACTTTACATAGTCAATGGAAATTATTCCATTAGAGATCAATTGTCTTCTTGTATTATGCCTCCTCCGTATGTGTCGCAACTTTCCGTTGTACATACGGCTTTTAGCTCTTCCAATAGGCGACATGCTATCACAATGTACCATGACGGGAGAGCACCGGCTTATTCCGGCATGGAATATCCTCTAGAAAATTTCGAGCCATTCGGCTTCTTCTCCACCTTATCTAAGGCGATAAACTACGATTCTATTGTGGAATGAGCTATACACGTTTGTTTAGAGGATTTCCAAGACACGGCTCCACCACCAATGGTAAATACATACCCACTTGTGGATTTTGAGTCTTTTGTGTCGATATCCAATTTGCATCACTTTGTATCCTTCCAATACAGCTGGATATCTCGTATAATGTAATCCATGGCTTATGGTATGTTTTAAATACCTAAGCACTCTTGTTAGTGCTTTCCAATGTTCAGTATTTGGATTACTCGTGAATCTACTCAGTTTACTAACTAAGTATGCTATGTCTGGTCGAGTACAGTTTGTTAAGTACATTAAACTTCCTATGACTCGAGCATAATTTGATTGTGATACTGGGTCACCTTTATTTTTGGCTAAATGTAGACTTAGATCTACCGGAGTCTTAGCCGGAGACAGATCGAACGCTTCGAATTTCTTAAGCACATTCTCGATGTAGTGAGATTGTGATAAGACAATTCCGTTATACCGTCCTAGAGATCTTTATCCCTAGAATAACATACGCTTGACCCGGATCTTTCATGTCAAAGTTCTTCTTTAACATCTTTTGGTTTTCATGATTATATCATGATTACTTCCAATGATTAGCATGTCATCCACGTATAGACATGTAATCACATATTCATCGGGTGTGCCTTTAATGTATACACATTTATCACACTCATTTATTTTGAACCCGTTTGACAACATGGTTCGGTCAAACTTCTCGTGCCATTGTTTTGGTGCTTGTTTAAGACCATACAATGATTTGACAAGTTCTGAGACCTTTTGTTCTTGTCCATGTGCAACGAACCCTTCGGGTTGTTGCATATAAATCTCCTCAATCTAATTCTCCATTTAGAAAGACCGTTTTCACATCCATTTGATGTATCCCGAGGTTATGCGGAGAGCTGCGATAGCAATGAGAACACGAATGGATGTGATCCTTGTTACGAGGAGAATACGTATCGAAGAAGTCATATCCTTCTCTTTGTTTGAACCCTTGAGCTACCAATCTAGCTTTGTACTTATCAATAGTTCCATCTCGCTTTGTACTTCCTTTTAAGGATCCATTTGCAACCCAACGGTTTGCATCCACGGAGGAAGATCTACTATCTCCCAAGTATGATTTTGCATGATGGACTCAATTTCACTATTGATAGCTTCTTTCCGAGAGAGGAGCTTACGGACTAGACAAAGCTTCTTGCAATGTCCTTGGTTCATCATCTAACATGTAAGTTAGAAAGTCGGGACCAAAGGTCTTAGCTACCTTTGTCCTCTTACTTCGTCTTGGCTCTTTATCTTCTTGAGAAGAACCAATAGCCGTATCATAAGTTCTTTTATTTGAACTTGCTTCATTCTTTTCCTTACATGGAAATTTAGTTTCAAAGAATCTTGCATTCCTTGATTCTATAGTCATTCTGCCGTTATATCGGGAATTTCGGACTTGTGCACTAAGAATCGATATGCACTACTATTGTTTGCATATCCAATGAAAATGCAATCAATGGTTTTGGGTCCTATCCGCACTTGTTTAGGTTTAGGTATTTCTACCTTTGCTAGGCACCCCACACTTTAAGATAATTGTAGGAAGGCTTTCTTCCATTCCATAATTCATATGGAGTTTTATCTTTATTCTTGTGTGGTAATTTGTTAAGAATGTAGTTAGTGAAAGGATTGCTTCCCCCACAAGTTGTCGGGTAAGCCCGAGTGATCAACATTGTGTTCATCATCTCCTTAAGAGTTCGATTTTTCCTTTCGGCGACTCCATTTGATTGAGGTGTGTAAGGAGCGATCGTTTGATGAATAATGCCGGCGTCTGACAAATATTTTCAAACGGTGCTACATACTCTCCACCTCTATCACTACGAATCTTCTTAATTGTTACATTAAGTTGATTCTCAACTTCATTCTTATATCCTTTGAAAGCTTCTAAAGCTTCATCTTTGCTTCTCAAAAGATACACACGACAATATCTAGTGCAATCATCAATGAACGTTATGAAGTACTTCTTCCCACCTCTAGTTTGCACAAGTTTTAAATCACATATGTCCGTATGGACTAATTCTAGAGGGGTAGTATTTCTTTCAATAGTGGGGAAGGGTGACTTCGTCAATTTTGCTTCCACACAAATTTCACACTTATTTTCTGAATCAAATTTCATTTTAGGAAGTAAATTTAAATTTACTAACCTACGTAATGAATTTAGATTCACATGTCCTAATCTATCATGCCATAAATTAGAACACTCAGACAAATAAGCAACAACATCTTTATTATTCGCGTCTGGGCGGAACACGTTCATTACATTCATTTTAAAGAGTCCTTTATCAAGGTACCCTTTGCCAACAAATTGACCCATCTTGGTCAATATAAACTTATCAGACTCAAACACTAGCCTAAATCCGGCCTTATTCAATAACGGGCCGGAGACTAAGTTTTTACGGATGTACGGGACATGCGGGAACATCCATTAAGGTGAGTTCTTTTGCTGGATGTCATTTTCGGCACCACCTTGCCGAGTCCAACCACGTTAGAAGTTGCGAGAATTTCCCATGTACAACTTCCTTCCACTTTACGGGGAACATAAGATGAGAAACTTTCTCGATGCGCACGAGATGTGGCGCGTTGCTCGGTATCAATCCACCATTCCCTTGGGTTATCGTCCAATTTTGCAAGATTGGCTTCAAACACTACGGCGGATAGATCAAGCTCTGATAGGTCTAATGGGACAGTCCTGTCTTCTACCACATTTGCTTGAGGACGGTTGCCATTCTGGTTGTTTGTTTTGGGATGCCGACAGTCTCTAGCCTTATGGCCAGGTTTGCCGCAGTTGTAACAACCTCCTTTGAACTTCTTGGCATTTTTGTTCCCCTTTTTAGCATTCCCAGTAGCCTTCCTATTCTTGCTGGTACTTGCTTCAGCCAAGTTCACCTTTGCCTCTACTGATGTAGTCCTGCCGCTCTTGCTTTCGGATTTCCGGTTGTCTTCCTCAATCCTTAGCCTTACGATCAGATCCTCGAGCTTCATTTCCTTCCTCTTGTGCTTGAGGTACATCTTGAAATCTTTCCATAGAGGCGGTAGCTTCTCTATAATGGCGGCTACTTGGAAAGATTCCCGAGTTGCATTCCTTCGCAATGATGTCGGCAATGATCGATTGCAACTCACGTAGCGATCCATTACGGTTCGGGAATCAACCATCTTGAAGTCTAGGAATCGGCCAGACAATAAATTTCTTAGTGCTTAGGCGTCTTCCGTTTTGTACTTCTTTTCAAGAGATTCCCCAAAGCTCTCTTGCGGTCTTCATGCCATGATACACATTGTACGGGCATCATCTAACCCATTTAGAATATAATTGCGACAAAGGAAATCGCTATGATTCCATGCGTCCAATGCTTCTTTCCCCAGCTTGTGGGTCATCTTCATCTTACGGAACCGTTGGCGGTGATTCTCGCAAGAATCGTGCCAAGCGAGGGTGGTTAGGTAGAACAACATCTTCTGCTTTGCCACCTTTTGAAATGCATGCGGTGAATTTCGCCGGTTTCTCTGCATGGGTATGGATGGGAGCAGCAGGAGTTGGGTTAGGAGTATGGACGGGAGGTACAGAAGTTTACGAGCCAGGGGGAGGAGTAGGAGCGGAGGTGGAGTCGGATGCCATTCTTTAAACACACAGAATATTGTCTTACGATTGTTGGAAAAATTGGGTGTATTTAAAAAATAGCTTTGAAAAAGAAACGGGAAGGAAAATTATATTTCAAAAATAAGTCGAGGCAAGAGTTTGACTCTTTCTCCGTAAGACAATATTGCCCCGTATACGAGTGCTCACGGTCTACTACGGCAATTGTCCCCAAGATACAACGACTTTCGGAATTTCAGATTGTAGCACAACAACTCTGAAACTATCGGGTGAACTACTGAATACTCGGGATTTTCTTGGACTCGAAAAGCAAGACTTATGAATGCTAGGATGCTTTAGAGAATAGAATGCTTGAATGATTTGGATGGGAATGAAATGAGGAGGAGGGGGCTATTTATAGTTATTGAAGAGATGGGGTGTCTATTGGGAATAGACACAAATTGCACCCGTTAAATCTGAACCGTTGGATCTAAGCGAAATGGATGAAGGAGATCTGCTGGGTCGGCCCAACAGCCTTGACCCGCCTCTTCCAAGAGACATGGGTCGCCCCATGCCTTTTCTCCAACCATTGCAACCCATGACCCTTAGCCAGCCCACCTTGCCATTCGGCCCAACCCAGGCGGACAGCACCCAAACAACCGCCCATTCCGCCCTTCGCGCGCTTCGCGGGTTGTGGGTCCATTTTGAGCTAGAACAAAACTAGCTCAATAGCCCACTTGGATGCATGGTTGGCCCAATGGTTCAACTAGGTTGGCCCAAGGAGATTAACTTGATGTCTCATTCCTTGGATGCTCACATTAATAAAGTGAAGTAACTTCCCTTTTTCTAGCAATGTGGGATATGGTTCTTCCATTCCAACTTCTCTTCAAATAACAACATTAAGTTGCTCACTTTAACCATTAATTTCTCATTCACCCGAAATTGGTTTTTGAGAAAATAAATATACCATTTTAATCTACACTAAATGTAGATTAATTATTTGCAACTTATTTCTATTTTTACAAAATAGAAACTTCTAGAAACTTGGTCAAATATTAGTCAAACACCAATAAAACTACCAATTTCTAACATATCCATCATTTTATTTATTACCGTTATTGTTTTTCATTCGTTCCTTTGTGTTTTGTATTTTACTTTTTCAAATTTTTATGAGTGTAATGTTTTAAATTATCGTAATTTAAAATTTATTTATGAGTATTTAATTTTTTAAAATTATGCAATTAAGTAAAATAATAAAATAAATGATTAACTTTTTTTATTTTTAATGACGTTAATAAAACATAATATTTAAGTATATTATTAATTTTATAACATGAAATTATTATTAAAACAATATATATGTTAATAAAAATCCGTTCACCACTACAGCATGTAAGTTCATGTAAACGAAATTTCGTTCGTTCACATGTGACGTTTTTAGGTTTTCGAATTTCGTACCTGCCATTCTGTTAACATAAAATAATTGCACAGTAGTTACATATACACGACTTTCTGACATGGTACTCGGGTTTTGAAGAGTTCAATTTATGGGAATTTCTATTCCCACTACCTTTTTTTTCTTTTGACACTACCTTTTTTTTTGTGCAGAAACAGATATCTATAGTATAAATTAGAGTTGTCCACCTAAGCCTATGAACAGTGGTATGAACAGTTTCGTATGGTGAAATTCCCATTTTGCCCTCACTAATTTGTCCCTTTATCATTTTGCCCTTAAAAAAAAATTATTTAAAAAAAAAACTAAAAAAAAAATTACGTGGTCTTGGACACGGGCATGTGCTAGTAGGAAAATATAGGGAAACATAGAAGTTGACTTTATTTATTTAATATTTTTCAGTTTAAAAAAAAATGTAGTTTGGGAGTTAGTGAGTTCGAAAATATAAAATTTTCACTTTTCATTTTAACTCAATCCTTCTATTACTAAAACATAAACATATATTACTAGTGATATTTTAACTTTCTAGAAATAAAATATAAATTTTGTGAAAATGGAGAATTGGAGAGAAGATCATTAGTTTAATGAGTCAAGTGATAAGGTATTTTTAGTTTAATATTTTTTACAATTTATTTTTTTATATTTGAAATAGTACATTTTATTTTATTTATTATTACTAATTTGGTTATTATATGTTTTAACATGTGTTTGTTTAGGAGAATGACAAACTATCTCAAGGTGATAAAAATGAAAATGAGAATGAATCGGATGTCAACGACACATGAAAATTTTCTATCGATACGGTATAATATTTATCTCGATTAATATTTATTTGAGTTATATAAATGTTTCTATTCTCAAAACGTATTTTTATGCAAATAATACCCAGTATAATATTTATCCCAAGATAATTCTTATCCTTCTTCAAAATAAGCCAAAATTAATTGTCTTAATCAACGAAAGTTTGGTCAACTGAAGAGATTTGTGTCCCATTTCTATATTTGCAGACTGGTTTTTTGAAAATCAAACTGAACATTAATTTCACATCATCTAGAAATTGAAATGCTAGGTAATTGAGTAGTATATATTGGGTCGTTGGTCAGATTTCAGAAGTTTTTACGGATGGAAGTTGGTATTTTCTTAGTTGTCGCCGATGTTTCAAGAAGTTGGCAGTTGAAGAAACACGCTTTTGTTGTAAACAGTGCAAAAGGGTTGAGACAAACCCTCGACCAAGATACAAAGTTAGGGTTTGCGTAATTTCAGGGAATGAAATTTGCAGTCTTATGTTATGGGACAATGCATGCGAAAGTCTTCTTGATAAAACTGCAATGCAATTGAAAGAACAAAATGTGAAGGTATTTACTTAGTCCCATTTTCTGATTTAGGGTTTGTCACTTTTATTACTCTTAATAGTATATATTGAATTGTTTACTTCATTTCATTACTTGGTTTGTGTATAGGTATCAAGCGATGGAAAAAGAAAAGAGGACCTTTCTTTTTGTCCCGAAGAGATTATGGGGTTGGTGGGAAGGGCATCAATATTCAAGGTGACTGTTAAACAAGAAAATTTAAATGGTGAGGACAAACATAACTCTGTAGGAAAAGTTTGTCATAAGCCAGAAATTGTTGAGAAGCATATGCAGCCTAATTTTATCATCAAAAGGCATGATATTTTGAGTGCATTAAAAGAAGCAGGTGAAGAAGTTATTGAGGTATTTGGTTTTTATTGTATTAATTTTTTTGTGAAATTCTTTTTCTTGGTTTTTATTGTATTAATTTTTTTGTGAAATTCTTTTTCTTGCTTCTTTTCTTGATTTGTTTTTTGTGTCACAGATTAGTGACTCAGTAAGTGATAACGAAGACAAGTCTCCTAACACCGCTGGTATTAAAAGACGTGCTGGTATAATAGATGATACTGCTACCAGCAACTTGGTTGAGGATTTTGGTTCTGCAACAAAAAATCAAATCAAGAACAAGGCCATCAAGATTGAGAAAGTCTAATTTCATAATATACTTTCGTCAAGTGTTTGAATTTTTTTGGGTCTGTTATCCACCTTTTATGAACTATTCCTGCACTTTTTCTATCTTTCGGATAGCTAGGCACCTTTTATGAACTTATCTTGCTATTTTTATCTTTTTGGGACTGTAATCAAGCTATTTTGAACTTATCATGCTATTTCTATGCCTTTAATTATATTCCCAGATAGTTTTTTTTTATTTTTATTTTGTGTTATGATAAAAGTGGATTTGTGTTATTTATATGATTGACTTCTTTTTTTTGTTAAGGTCATAAAACGTAGTTAATCTATTTATAAAGAAACTATTGTACACAATAAGGGTAAAAAAAAAAGATTATATCAAATGTGGGAAAGTGTTTAGTGCATGTTGTTAAGAGTATTTTTAAAAGATGATTTTTGAGCATTTGCAAATCAAGTTTCAGCAAGTATTTTAGCACATTTACACACCTGGCTCAACAAGTTTACGAACCAAGTCGCAGCAGATCGCATCAAAGACAGCAACACAAATTTCTGCAGTTTCAGTGCAGCAAACTTTGTGCAGTTTCTGTGCAGCAAAGTGTGCAAGAGGTGTGCAGCAAGTGTACAGATTTAGCGCATCAATTATCAGTTCAGCACATATACAAGGTCATTAACTTCACATGAATAAACCCAAATCAATTGGTTAATATATAGACTACATTTCCCAAACAAAAAATTATTTTCATATCAAAAAAAGTCAATAGAGTATGAAGTAAAGTAATCTGAGATTTGCCTACACGCACAAAAAAAGAGGCGCAAAACTGTAGAAAAATAATTTTTTTTATCATATTGCAACTTAATTCATATGACTTAACACTCATAGATAAAGAGTTTTTGAAGATGTCCTTACAGATGAATGTCAGCAACATTTATGAAATAATGTGAATCTTCACCTTCCCTTTTAATAACTCCAACATCAATCCGAGATCTCAACCCTGCAACACACCTTTGATTAGACGATAAATAACCGGGAAAGGATTCTACATAAGGTATCAGCAACCAGCAGACTTACAGCAACAGAAAAACATCAATTCAATATATAAACCAAGGATAAAAGTATGAGAAATAGCTCAAGCATATTAACCTTTAGCTATCCGTTCAATTGCATCAAGGGGATCACTTTTCCTGAAAATTTAATCACGCCGAAGGATCTGTAGAAAAGCATAAGCCCTAAAAAACTATAGACCAAGGGTAAAAGCAATGAAATGCATCATTAGCTGAACAAACACAAGACCCCTGAGGCTGGGAAATTCCTTTACAGTTCATTTCACATCTATTTTGCTAAATCAATTTTACGCCACGAAGGAAATTCAGTTAATCTATCATTTGGAATATAATATATTCTTTTAAAAAGAATTATCTGATAACCCTCAGCTATGATTTAGCAAAAAATCGTATACTCCCTCCGCCCCAAAAAGGAAACATCAAAAAAAAAAAAATCAAAATTTACTATTCATAATTAGTTTCGGTACTATTCATAAATTTTTAATTTTCTTATATTTCCTTCATGTACTCAAGCGACATGAAGATTATTAATTGACCAATTAATATCAAGAAACAACAATTCCCATTTAGGGCAGTCACCAAAACTGAAAAGCAGCTGCTTATAATTTGTAAATACGCAAATAAATTAATCTATACACGTAACGTCGTAAGCATATTTTTACATACCTTCCAATTTGGTCACGAATCTCCGATTTAGGCTGTTCTTAGCATTTGATGCAATAATCCTGATATTTAAATGTACCAGTGTTAGAATTAAATTTAGAAGTCGAAGAAAAAAGGATTGTTATAATTGGAAGGGAGAGAGAGTGAGATAATCACCAAGAGTCAGCAACAGGGGTTGATTTAGGTAGCAAAGATTATTTGGAACGCTACCGAAGGTACCATTCTTTCAAATAATGCAATAAAGTTCATCAACATAGTAAATCAAACATATAAAATAAAACAGTTTTACATTATTACTCATGAGCAGAAACATCATTAAAGCATTAAAATTATTAATGTACTAAAACTATCATAAGCAAGAGCCTATTAATTTAAGGGCCATATAAAATAAGTTTGTCCATTTAGTAAATCAAACGTATAAAATAAAAGCAATTTCACATTAATACTCATTAAAATTTACAATTCTTAATAAAATAGGGCACCTTAATTAAATCAGTAATTAACTGAAGAATTAATTGAAGTTTAGGTTATTTTTATTAAAAATTTATAACCAAGTTAAATTATTTCATAAAAACACTGTTATATTAATACTCATTAAAGCTAAAAACCTCTTACCAAATGACTATAAAATTCGAAAAACTGAACAACATTGGTGAATGAACGCTCGCCCGAAAAAAATTAAAATCGTTGTATCATTTCCCCCCTTTTTTGAAAAGAGTTTCTTTTGTATTGAAAATGATACGACAAGTTTTTTGAAAACTTCGGTTTTGGGAGTCGCCACGCCGTTTTTAGAGGAAAACATTAAAAAACCTATTTTAAGAGATTTTGAGTCCGGGAGTCTGATTACGTGTTTGGGAAGAACTAGAGAGTTCACCCAACACGCCTCTTTCGAGACTTTCAATCAACATTGGACAATTTTTGGACATTCAAAGTGTGTGTGCAATATGTGTCGATGTGTGAAAAATGCAAATTTGATATTTTCATTGATAATATGGAAGCTGAGTACAACTTGTGAGCCATAAGAGGGGGCCACACCCTTTTACATATTATGATTATCATAACAAGGCGAAGTAAGTCAATGCGCCTGAGACTTCCCATGTCGTCCGCACGGGACCTCCTAGGCGAGAGGTTGTCGCACGACATAATGTCTCTTGGTCGATTGTCCTATTACAAAGACCAAGCGGTTTACGTAAATGAAATGACATTTATTCAACTCAGTAAAGACACTATTTGAAGGTCTAAAATTCAGTTTGGGATGGATGGGAGCGAACAAAGTCACGATAGACTTTGTCGACACGGATGTCATATGACATAGAGCCTTCGATGTCGTCTATGTAATACGGCAATCCTCTTCCATCAAATAGGTTGCACCCAAACTGAGTTTAGGCACCCAAATAGTGGCTTATGAGCCAGAAGATGCTTAGGTAGGCTTTGAGTCACAAAGGGGATAAACCGAGCAGATCTGAAGTCCAAGAATGGCATTGCGGCCTTACAGGAATCCCATGTCGTATGACACGGGATCTCCATGGAGACCTATGTCGCACGACATGGGGAGCTGTTTCGGTGCCCTTGATCTGTTTGGTTCCTCCTTTGTTCCCAAGCAAACCAAGCATATTTATTATTTGTAGACTGAGTAATATAATACTATAATATGGGTATTATGGGAAGATCACATGGCTTTAGTGACCAAATGTGATAAATCACACGTTTTATGGCCACTTTGAAGTAGCCATCACTGCCTAACCCAATGTAGCTAGGCAAAGATTGAAACTTTATTGGTGTGTGTACCACCAAATGTCAGGATCCGAGGTGGGGAGAAGTGAATATTGAAGATTCACTCCTCCACCACCTTTATCATGCAAAATCCCAATTTCTACATGGTAAGAGAGCAAGTATGCATGCAAGGTATATTTAAAGACTTTATTTAAAGGGAGAGAGGTTTAGTGTCTACCTATTGTAGTCCGCGAAGTAGAATCACCAATAGTATGGTGTCTACCCCTTCAATCACCACCAAAGAAAGCTTCTTGGAGTCTTGACCTTGAAGTGTGTGTGTGTGAGGAGGGAGGTGAGTGTGTGTGTGTGAGAGAGAGGGAGAGACTCTATTTGGCAAGAGTTTCCCTATTTTGCGATATTACTCTCGAGAATTTGACCCTCACTTTGGCTCTCTTCCTTGCCTCCCCCCCAAAATGATCGGCCATGCCTTCTATTTATAGGCATCTGATGGGAGCTTCTTATATCGCACGGCATGGCGGTTAAACGCGCTTAGTGTCCACTTGTCGGACGACGCGTACATCTTTTGGCCATAATGGGCGAGTGGGTGGCGAGGCCCAATGGATCGGTAAGCTGCTTTGGGGCTTCTTATGTCGCCACGACATAGGCAATTAAACCGCCTTAGTATCCCTTGTCGGACGACGGCGTACATCTTTTGGCCATAATGGGCCGAGTGGCGAGCCCGATGGATTGGTGTTGCTGGGATTTTGGACTAGACTCTAATTGCTTCTTAGCAATTTGTGTAAGCCCAAATTTAATTAAATTGAATCCAAAACTTGAGTTCGGATCGGGGTACTCACGAGCCCCTCGGCGATGTCGCTTCCACGGGAAGCGGGGTCGTCGACAAAAATGAGAATCCCGGCCGGACACGAACGGCGGGGAAAGAGGTGACCAAGATGGTCAAGTGGCCGGACCTCTTATGAAGAGGATTCCTACGTATCCCGTGGGGGAATCAAGCCAAGTCGTAGTTCGAGGCAAAGATGGGGTGCCAAATGAAAGGCTACGGGTTTTGTACGAAAGTGGCTGTTCGAGGAGTCACGAAGATGAGCATTTGCTTTGGGAGTTTGAATTTGTTCTTAAGGGGAGTCATCCAGAAGATTGATCTTGTTTCGATGGGGAGTCACCAGGATTTGACTTTTTCTTTGGGAGTCACCCATGGAAATGTTGACTTTCTTCTTTGGGGAGTCACCCGCGGATTTGACTTTTTCTTTGGGAGTCACCCGGGATTTGACTTTTTTCTTTGGGAGTCACCCTGGAAATGTTGACTTTCTTCTTTGGGAGTCACCCGCTAATTTATTTGTTTTGATGGGGAGTCACCCGGATTTGACTTTTTCTTTGGGAGTCACCCGGGAAATGTTGACTTTTTCTTTGGGAGTCACCCGCTAATTTGGTGTGGAAATCTGTGCGGTCTTCCGGATCGGGTAGTTTAAGGCCGTTAGGGCCATTGTGTTGTGGAAATCATGTACGGTCTTTCCAGGACCGGGTAGTTTAAGGCCGTTTCGGGCCATTGTGTTGTGGAAATGCATGCGGTCTTTCCGGACCGGGTAGTTTAAGGCCGTTCAGGGCCATTGTGTTGTGGAAATGCATGCGGTCTTTCAGGACCCGGGTAGTTTAAGGCCCTTCAGGGCCATTGTGTCATTGGAAATGCATGTACGGTCTTTCCGGACCGGGTAGTTTAAGGCCGTTCCAGGCCATTTGTGTCATTGGAAATCTGTACGGTCTTTCCGAACCGGGTAGTTTAAGGCCGTTCCGGGCCATTTGACCAAGAGAGGTGGGCGTTTGAACCCAAATGAAATGATGATTTTTTAATGACAGGCAGTCAACGGGATTTGACCAAGTTGACCAGGGGCAAAAGAGGAAATTACCCCTTCTGGAGCATGGTTGTCGTCCAGAGCGGGGGTCTCCAAGGCAGTTTTAATTAAAACAGTGGGTCGTAAGACAGACCCTAAAAACCCCCATTGTCGCCGAGAACACAGAGAGGGAAGGAGAGAAAATTTTGAAAATTCTTCCTCCAATTTGATTTAAATCAAAGATTTTGACAATGCCTCCGCGAGCCGAATCGAGAAGGAATGTTCAACAAGTATTGTCCGAGAGACGGAAGCTTGTGGATCGGAACAAGTGAAAGAGATTCCCCGAGGGACACGGGCTCTACCCGGGTCTCGACTTTCACACTTCCACCTTGGAGCAGAAGGGGGTAAGTGCTTTAAAAGATTAACCCTTTTTTGAAATTTGATTTCTAGGGTTTTGGGATTGAAATTGGGGGGAATCGCACCCAATGAGGAATTGCATGCTTGGCATGAAGTGCATTTGTTTTGAAAAGATTTTTCCTTTTCTGTTTTTTCTTCTTTTTGAAAGAATTTAATGATTTTTTGAAAAAAAATGCATATGAATGCACACATTGTTGCGAGTATGGTTTTTGATACCTGTGATGTGCTTACTTGCAGACCTTGCGGACCAAGGGGTCTCCTGAGGCGATTGCGACCATTTGGGGTCTTTTATCGGCCTCTTCTGATTTACCGGACAGTCCTAAGGGATTGGTCTTTGCTGCTGGCCTTGGACCATTTTTCACAGCTGTCGGAGCTTTTGGGGACACGCCGAGGAGCGTGGAGCTTGTGCGAGCCTTTAGGCAGTTCTGGTGGGATTCTACCCACACATTCCATCTGTCCTGGGGTGAGGCGACCATCACTCCATATGACTTCACTGCCATTACCGGTCTGCAGTTTGCGAGAGGCCCATCTTTTACGAGGATCTGGCGTGCGAGCCCCGACGCCATCGAGCTTTGGCATTGACCTTTCGCTGAAGGGCAATGGGGTTCCTTTGGCGGATTGCACTCGGCCTTGACGCATCGGTGTCGCCTTTTTGCCGAGGATGCGTGCAAGTATTGCTGGCGAGGAGTTGGCTAGGGCCTTTATGCAGGCGGGTTGTCGACACCTGTTTTGTAATGCCTCTACGACGGCATTGACCCTTCTTTGGAGCCTCTTAGAGATTGGGGCCGGTGTCCACTTTTTCTTGGGGAGAGGCTGGTTTGGCCCAGTGTATAGGGGCCTTGATGAGGTGAGCGAGGCGGCGTGACCTCTCTAGATTTTTACGGCTTGTCTTTGGAGGTGTGTCCTTTGCTTTTCGCGACTTGACCTTCGTATTTGACTTTTCGTCATCATTTCTTTTCTTGTTGCCGCCTGTGAAAGCTTTCTATCTTTTGATTTCGGGTGTGGGCTTATGAGGTATTACTGTTATGCACGGGCGTGCTGAGAGGATTGTAGCAGATCTGTTCCCTGCTATGCGCCGTTGGGCTTTTGGAGCGAGGGAGAGCCGGAAAGTGGACGGGGCGAAGCCCCGTAAGACGGCTTGCTACCATGACATTATGATTGCTCTGAGGGGTACCCCTGTTGGGTTGAGACATTTCCCCTGGCATGGTCGGTATGATGAGGGTTTGATTGGTCTTCTTTGCCACAGTGACCAGGATAAGGAGGCTGTTGGTTGGCCTGGAGGGAGATGCCCTGTATTTTGGGGAGAGAGTTAGCAGGCAGCATGATCATGGCGCTGTCGCCCGCGTCCCTCATGATCCTTCTGAGGGGATATGGCATATCCGGGCCTTGCCTGACTTGGAGCGACTGCGGACCGGCATTGATATTGCTTGAGCTTTACGATCTTGGGGACTATGCCCGGTTCGTCTTCACCCGGTTGGTGACTCCTCGGAGTTAAGGCCGCTAGGAGCGGCGGGGATGCGGCTACCGGCACCTCCCGCTTTTGAGTATGAGGTGAGGGTAGTATTCGCCGATCCTCTTTTGATATGTACGAGACTCACCCGCATTTGCGGCTGCCAGTGGGACAACCTACGTGAGTGATTTTTTCTTTTACGATTCATTCCGGCTTTTAAGCTTGCTTTATTGGCGCTTTTGGCTTGCTTTTCTGCTTTCATTGAACGGAGTTCCGGCCAGAGGCATTTAGGACGGTGGCGAAGGCGCTCACGGTCTTTGTGAAGATCTTTGCGCCGGTTTCGGAAGGAGTGCGGAGCATTGGAAGGGAAGTGAAGTTCTGGGCGCGATGTAGTACCTCAGAAGAAGAGGCCCCGGACCGACCTTTGCTCCTTAGGTTCACGGGCGGGCGGATCTAGTTCGCGGCCCATCTTGAGGGTGATGATGGCGAAGATGATCCTACCGGCCCCTTATTCCGTCGTGCACAGTGGCGGGGGTATTATCTTGAGCCCCGGCCTTGGGCGCATTATGAGGCGATGATTCGACGGCGAGATCCATGAGGTGCCGAAGGAGTGGCGGTGATGGCCGGGAGCGAGCGGCTCGAGGAGGAGGTGGGCGGCGTCGAGGATGACGGCGGCTCGAGGAGGGTGAGGAGGACGATTCGGCGGGAGTGACAGTGCGATCCCCTTTTGCCATGCTTTGACTCTTTTTAGGGAGAGAGGAGAAATGCATGTGCTATTTTTTGTTCTTTTGGATTGTAAAACAAATATTTTATTGCTTTTGCACTTTGACAAGTACAATATTTGTTTACTTATGTATTTTTGAACTTATATGCACGAGTTCGTCCTAAGAAAGGCATAAAATGGTGGATTTTGGTGTTATTGGGTGTTTTTGCGGTTTTTGGTACGCATTGGGTGACATTTATGTGTCTGTGGGTGTGTCGGATGTTCCGAATCCTCTCCCGTGGGCTTTATGAGCGAGGGGGAGTGTTTAGGTATGTTTTTGTGGTGTTTTGGACAGGTTTGGGTGGTTTTTTGAGCAAGCGTTGGGACGCTTGAGGTTGCTGCTGCTGGTGTTCCTAATGGAACTCTCCATGTCGTCCGACACAGGACCTCATGGAACCTTTATGTCGCACGACAAAGAGAGTCCTGGGGACAGTTTTCTTGATCAGCAAGCCCCAGCACTTTATAAAGGCAGACTCGTAAACCACTCATTTCAGCAGTCACATCAGGTGTCAAACTTGCCTTCCACCTCAAAATTAGCCCCAAGATTTGATCTTTGGCCCAAAATGGAACATTATGACGACAGATCTAAGACCAAAGAGCGTCAATTTCATTCCGATCTCATAAATCTGACCCGCCATCATCGCGACAACAACAGGAGGATCATTGACCAACGATATGGGTTGAGATGCATCTGGGCATTAAAGGAGTGGGCGGTTGACTGGAATCTTCTTCGAGCCGCATCCAGATACTGGGATTGCGAGAGGCATGTCTTCACCCTCTCATATAATGATCTTACACCCACCATTGAGGAGTTCCGGGCACTGACTGGGGAAGCTGAGCTTAGAGACGCGGTCTTTCCCCGAGACCCGCGACCTTTGACTGAGCAGCTGGCCGATTTCTTGGGATTTCACCCCGAGCAGGTGATTGATCTGATTCTTGACCTGTCTTTTGTTGACTTGGCGAATAGCCCGATTGGCTGTATCGCATCCGGAGCTGTTCGACCCGTCGACAGCCATGGACATTTTTATGCTAATCATGATTTCCCTGTACTGCTTCTGTGAGTACGACGGGATGTGCTCTGGTTTACTGCTGGGAGTTGTCAGACAGATGCGGGGTTCTCGAGGCACCACATTGGCTGATGTTCGACCCGGGCAGGGGGAGAGAGATGTAGTTCCCCTTTTGCTGGCGGAGACTTATCATGGGATGGACCGACTGTCTAGAGGGTCATTGCATATGGGACGCGGCAGCCCCAGTCTCTTGTCATTGTGGCTCTTTGAGCGATTGAGACTCATCTCCCCATTACGTTGGGCGAGGCTGCATCACCTTGGGTCACGCGGCGAGGCGAGTGGCTCCTGAGGCTTCACGGGAAGGTTGGCGAGGCGGCTGGCCGGGTATACTACCACCAATATTGATGCTTGGGTTCCGGATGGAGGCTCGAGACCATGAGCGGCGGGCGGGATGACTCTGCTATAGTGAGAGGCTGCAGGGATTGCACTTCTCGTCATTTAGCGTCCCCTTGCTTGTTCGGAGCGGTATGGATACCCACGGCGGGCATTGATGGGTTCAGAGAGCAGATGGGGTCGTATCCCCTTGGGTGCGGAATGAGTTGCTGCTGTTGCTGAGATTTGGCTAAAGCTGCTAAAAGGTATCATATGGACCAAAATTCCCTCTTGGGGTGAGATCGAGTTTAAACCTCGGGTTTCGACTGAAGTTCATTTCTCAAACCCTAACGCTTGAAGCTGATGCCGATAGACTTTTAGAAACAAAGACTAAGGAAAAAATTTATGCAAAGCCCCATATATTTGTTAAAGCAAGGGATATCCTTTCATTGGCAAAAGCCTAGGTTGGAAAAGATGACTCGATAGAGTTCGGATGATGTCCTAACGACGGTCCCAATCTGATTGGTACTACAAAAGTGATCTGAGGCGATCTGGATAAGGCTGAATCCATGTTGTGATGTAGCGAGGAACCCGACGCGGACCCCAAAGATGACGAAAGAAGCCCCGGTCTAAAGAAATGGCTTGCGCGAAGCTCCAACCTTGAAGAGTTTCAAGGCGGCCACGATGTGAATTGTAGCAGGAGAGGAAAAAAACCTATCCTTTGCTCTCTTATTTTCTTTAGTCACTCAGTCAACCTTAAGAAGATGTAAAAGAAGAGAATTTATACATGCAGGGGCATATTTTTCGAAAAGTGGGAACGAATCCCGATTTTGTGTTATTTTCTGATGGCCTTATTTGATGTAGGCACGAAAACTCGCTTTGGGTTTGACTCTTTTGAGAGAGTATAAGCGTAGAAAGGTTTGTAAAAGTGTATGGAAGCTCCTGCTGACAGAAAATCAGTGTTTAGCACTATTTTTCCTAAGATGTAGAAAAGGAAGACTTGTCAAGACATCTGAAAACTTGTTTTATTTACAATGATCACAAGATTGCTTAAAACCCTTTATTGATGTTCGGGTTATTCAAACAATAATCTCGATATGAAAAAACATTCTGATCAATCATGAGGAGGAAGTCAACCAATGTCGCGGATCAAGGTTGGCTAGGTGTGAAAGAAAGGTTTGTGTATAGGGAGGTCTTTGGTGAGATCGGGTTTTTCTGAGATTTGTTTGTGATTTCGACCGGACCAATTATGGTTGCCTACGTTCCCCTCATTGTGAGGAGCTCAGGTCGCTGTAGTTCAGCTTCGGCCGGATTGTTTCTGGCTTTGGGAAATGGGATTTGTGGTTCCTTTAGTGAAAAGGCTCTGATGAGAAGATTGGATGATGAGGCGTGGGCCTCGGGATGATTCCTTGACCAAGTCATTCTTGGACGACTGCTTCTGATTACTTCCTCTTTTATTGGGGGAGGAAGGATTTGCACGTGCCTATAGGCTTATGAAATGCTTCTGGCTTTGCTTCGACCACCCCATTGTTATCGACAACTTTCATTTTCTGAGCTTTGATTTTGCCTGTCCGTCAAGCTTTTGATTGGCGGTGCTGGGTCCTTGGCCTTATTTATTTATTTATTTATTTTTATTTTTATGTGCAACCCTGTTTTTTGCCTAGACCGCCCTTTTTTGGGATTTTCAGCCTAGCTGGGCATTACTCTTTTTGCACTAAGATTTTTTTTTTTATATATATATGTGCAACCCTGTTTTTGCCTAGACTGTCCTTTTTTGGGATTTTCAGCCTAGCTGGGTATTACTCTTTTTTTGCACTACATTTTTTCTTTCTTTTTTTCTTTTTTTTGAAGCACCCGAGGGCCAAGGCGAGCCCTGGCAGAGCTTTCTTGATACCCTTGAGGTCTAAGCCAAGCTCCTAGGTTGTTGTCGACATGGGGTCAATCTTTCGAAGCTGAGTGGCCTTTTGTTGTCCTTTGACGATGCCGTCGTCGTTGACTTGGTCAAGGTGAAGGTGAGGACATGGTTAGGGAAGCGTATGGCTTGATGAAGGCTTTTTGTGGGGTAAGAAAAGTGTATGGGGAAGGCATTAGTTGACTTTCTCACCCTGATTAATCGGAATGTTAATTATTTCAAGAGATCATTTGTTGAGCAATGCAAGTGATCATATAAAATAAAACCATTTCATTAAATGTAATGTAGGTGTGCAAATAATGTCTTAAGTCTAGCAAGAAAAGAAGAAGACTCTTTTATAGAAGATTGAAGACTAATTACAATGTCCAAGAAGGACTTGATTGAAAGAGGAGAGTACTAGAACCTACGAAGGTTGACTGAGAGACTCTTTTTTTTTTTTTTTTTTTTTTTTTTTTTTAAAGGATAGGTAACCCCTATCCTAGCTACTCTTATTTGGTTAGATTGCCGGGACGCTTGAGCTTTCCATTTCTGTTAACTTCGGATTCCATTACCGCAGGCCGAGGCATTGATCGATCACGTGCCCATGATCTTGGTGAAAGTGGAGGGTTTGAGGCCATGGAGCAGTGGAGCAAGTACAAGGTGTCCAAAGAACGGGCGGAAAAGTCACGGGGTGAACTTTGTTGACTGAGCATATTGATGGAAGGAAGTGAACCTGGGAGGATTGGTTTGTTCACCGTTTTCAGAGATGAGAGGGAATCCAAATCTGACATCCTGTCCCGCATTCTGACCTCGATCTGGCCCTACACTCTGACCGTCATTCTGATTCTGAGCTGAATCAATACTTGCATTCGGACCCAAACCCGCTGAGACTGCGACCGCCATTTCGAGGCTAGCCGGAAATGAACCCTTGGCTGGAGAGAGAGCGATTAACCGACCGCTCGGAACTCTGACCCAATGCTTGCTCGCTATAAGGGGGAGAGAACGGTTTCAGGCAGGGGAGAGGATAGGCTGAGGACGGACTCATGCATATGCTCTTTTTTTTCTTCTCTTTTTTTATATATATTTTTTTGTTTAAAAATGATTTTTATTAATCCTAGGAATGGTTGGAAAAGGAGGAAACCTTCTTTTTCGCATTCTACTCTATTCCTGGATCAGCGGGTTCCATCACTACGTCTATAGACCCCCTGTATTCCACCTGTATTGCACCTCCGGGATGGACAATCCCGGCAGAGGTCCTATAGGGCACGTGGAACCTACCGACCGAAAGGGAGAACGAACCTATGGGCATACGAGCCAAAACGAGTCAAACTCGAGATTTTCAAAACCAAGTCCAAGTCAACGTCTATACTCGGGAGGAGAGAGGGTCGAGCGTAGGTACGAGACCGCAATGACCTCTCCTCTTTTCGAGTTGGAAATCTGGCATGGCCTCTCGTCACTTGGTGGCGAAATTTCGGCATAACTCTTGTTAGTATGTGTTAAGAAATCGACATGGTCCCGTGTTGACACATGTCGAGAACGCGTCATGACTTCTCACGAAGCCAAGCCGAGAAATCGATATGTACCTACGTCGAGATATGTAGAGATCTTAACGTGTACTTACGTTGGAATTATGTCGTGATTCCGACACGAAGGGGGAGAGTATGCCAAGGTTTTTAAAGACGAAGCATGACTCGGACTTTGTGAGAAAATTTTGAAAAACCGAGTTTAAAATGTTTTGAAAAGTATTGGCCAAAAACCAACCGGTCACGGTAGAAAGTGTGTCACGGACAAGTGTTGGCTGACTCACAGGCTAGGAGGACTTTAGGCGCTCAAACGTCAGCGAAACATGTCACTTTCCGCGATGCCGTCCGTACACTCCCGGGTTCTAACTCTATGTGCGGGTAGAGTGCGAGTAGTGTGAAGGTATTTTCTAGAAAATATTTTTTGCTTTTTTGTAAAAGATTTTTTTTTATGCAGTATGCAAAAGGAAAACAAGAGAATGAGTCAAAGCATGACAAAAGGGGACTGCCCCAAATGTCAGAATTTACCAGTAGCTGTAGTCCAGCGTCATCCTGCCCTGTTCTGATCAACGGGAAGAGCAAATTGCAAAGGGGGAAGCCCCGGCTTCCAATAGTACCACATACCAAAGCATGGCAAGGTGAATTTGAGAACACAAAATGACACATATGCCTACACAAGGTGAATGTCGAAATTGTCCAAGTTGATTTGAAGAAAGTTAGACTCTCTTAAGAAAAACTTTTCTCTTTTTTCAGAAAATAGAAGAATGATACTGGTACGTGGGATTGTTAGACCACCATTTATCCCAAGCCCCGGGTTAGGGAGCGATACAGGAAGGTTAGTGGTTTCCACCTATATACCAAGTATCGTCTTCATTTTTTAGAACAAAAAGTTTTTCAACAGTCCCCAGCGGAGTCGCCACTGAATGAACGCTCGCCCGAAAAAAATTAAAATCATTGTATCATTTCCCCCCTTTTTTGAAAAGAGTTTCTTTTGTATTGAAAATGATACGACAAGTTTTTTGAAAACTTCGGTTTTGGGAGTCGCCACGCCGTTTTTAGAGGAAAACATTGAAAAACCTATTTTAAGAGATTTTGAGTCCGGGAGTCTGATTACGTGTTTGGGAAGAACTAGAGAGTTCACCCAACACGCCTCTTTCGAGACTTTCAATCAACATTGGACAATTTTTGGACATTCAAAGTGTGTGTGCAATATGTGTCGATGTGTGAAAAATGCAAATTTGATATTTTCATTGATAATATGGAAGCTGAGTACAACTTGTGAGCCATAAGAGGGGGCCACACCCTTTTACATATTATGATTATCATAACAAGGCAGAAAGTAAGTCAATCTGCCCAGAGACTTCCCATGTCGTCCGACACAGGACCTCCTAGGCAGAGGTTGTCGCACGACATAATGTCTCTTGGTCAGATTGTCCTATTACAAAGACCAAGCAGTTTCTGTAAATGAAATGACATTTATTCAACTCAGTAAAGACACTATTTGAAGGTCTAAAATTCAGTTTGGGATTGACGGGAGTGAACAAAGTCACGATAGACTTTGTCGACACGGATGTCATATGACATAGAGCCTTCGATGTCGTCTATGTCATACGGCGATCCTCTTCCATCAAATAGGTTGCACCCAAACTGAGTTTAGGCACCCAAATAGTGGCTTATGAGCCAGAAGATGCTTAGGTAGGCTTTGAGTCACAAAGGGGATAAACCTAGCAGCGAAGTCCAAGAATGGCATTGCAGCCTTCTGGGAATCCCATGTCGTATGACACAGGATCTCCATGGAGACCTATGTCGCACGACATGGGGAGCCTGTTTCAGTGCCCTTCAGTCTGTTTGGTTCCTCCTTTGTTCCCCAAGCAAACCAAGCATATTTATTGACTGTAGACAGTAATATAATACTATAATATGGGTATTATGGGAAGATCACATGGCTTTAGTGACCAAATGTGATAAATCACACGTTTTATGGCCACTTTGAAGTAGCCATCACTTCCTAACCCAATGTAGCTAGGCAAAGATTGAAACTTTATTGGTGTGTGTACCACCAAATGTCCAGATCTGAGGTGGGGAGAAGTGAATATTGAAGATTCACTCCTCCACCACCTTTATCATGCAAAATCCCAATTTCTACATGGTAAGAGAGCAAGTATGCATGCAAGGTATATTTAAAGACTTTATTTAAAGGGAGAGAGAGGTTTAGTGTCTACCTATTGTAGTCCACGAAGTAGAATCACCAATAGTATGGTGTCTACCCCTTCAATCACCACCAAAGGAAGCTTCTTGGAGTCTTGACCTTGAAGTGTGTGTGTGAGGAGGGAGGTGATGTGTGTGTGTGAGAGAGAGGGAGAGACTCTATTTGGCAAGAGTTTCCCCTATTTTACTGATATTACTCTCAGAATTTGACCCTCACTTTGGCTCTCTTCCTTGCCTCCCCCTTAAAATGATCACCATGCCTTCTATTTATAGGCATCCCGACGGGGCTTCTTATGTCGCACGACATAGGCGCTAAACCGCCTTAGTGTCCCTTGTCGGACGACAACAGACATCTTTTGGCCATAATGGGCCGAGTGGCTGGCAGGCCTAATGGATTGGTGGGCTGCTGGGGCTTCTTATGTTGCACGACATAGGCAGTTAAACCGCCTTAGTATCCCTTATCGGACGACAGCGTACATCTTTTGGCCATAATGGGCCGAGTGGCTGGCAGGCCCAATGGATTGGTGGGCTGCTGGGATTTATGGACTCTAATTGCTTCTTAGCAATTTGTGTAAGCCCAAATTTAATTAAATTGAATCCAAAACTTGAGTTCGGATCGGGGTACTCACAATTGGGCATATGAACAGTCAGTCAGCAGTCTATTTATAAGTTTCTTTTGAAAACATTTCTCTAATTTTTCTCTTCTATTCACCCATAGTCTTCAGATCAAATTGAAGTCAAAATTATCTACAGAATAGAGATATCCAAGGAACAAAATCATCGATTGACGACTAATCAAGCAAGATGAGGATAACAAGATCTACAACAATAGCAGCCAAGAAGAAAAGTGATGATGCTGATGAAGGTTTTTCTCCTAAACATATTCTGCAATTTATAAATGTTCATTAACCAAGTGATTTATACCTCAGTAGATTGCCTCCATCATTCTTTTTTCTGAATTTCCAACATCTCTTGAGCTCCTTTTGATTGAAATGTTTTGTTACCTCAATTGTTTGCCTAAATAACTGCCTAATCTATGTTATTTTCTCTTTTCTTCATGATTTACATTTGAAAAGTAAAATATTGTTTCCGAAATTGATTTTCAAGCTATGAAAGCAATCTGAAAGCCAGTTTATGTAATCTTATGACATAGCATTTCGAACTCAGGAATGGTTCAATGGCCAAGGAAATACAATCATAAGATCAAACAAAACAGAAAAAAGAAAATAAGATTACATAGAAGTAAAATGTTCAACTAATCTGGAAAATAAAACACTACTGAGAAAGCAACCATCTGAAGAAAAAATACTCCAAAACAAACGATCATGGATATGCCCCTGCTTTTGTGAATTGCCTAAAGCCCTCATAAGCATAGGAATTATATATTACAATTAACTACACAGATAAATGGACCTTGAATTTAGCGTCCTCCCCCCCCCACAAAACAAACGGTCATGGATATGCCCCTGCTTTTCTACTCATTGAGAAGAATATAACAGAAATTCTTGATCCATATAAATTGTATTGATGGAAAAGAAACAGATTAAAGAAAAAAAACAGAAATAGCAGCAATTTCATAAATTTCAGACATGTCATCCAGCCTAGTGTGGGAAGAAACAAAATTCAGAAGTAGTAGCAATTATCTATATATTACCCAATGTTGAAGCCACCCATAAGGGATGTGGTGACCCCCCCCCCCACCCACTCTCCTCGGAAAAAAAAAAATCTGGCTTCGCCATTGATTTACTACCTGAAAGGTAGTCATTAGTGTTCATAATTGTTAATACAAAATAGTATACCACTTGAATAGAAATGTGCTATTCTGAAAGGGAATACTTCTATTAACACAAGTATTTCAACATGGAACACAATTAAAGAAGTAGATCCATTAACAGACCTCCATCGTGAAGGAAGATTCAAATACTTGTGCGTGAGAATCCAAAGCTGTAATAACCTGGATAGACAACAAAAATAATAGATGAACAGCTAATCAAGACCATATTCCAAGTTCACCCAATATTACGAATAGGGTTGATTTTTAAACACAAGCAACTGAAGAGATAACTTTATATGAAACAAAGAGAGCACAAAGAAAGATAGTTATTATACCACGAAATTGAACATTAATTTGGGGAGAGAGATAAGAAAAGTAGAATGATTCAGTGGAAAATAAATAAAAAGTATGGTAGAACAGAACTCGACATATATAGTCGAGCAGCTACGATTCGAACAGTTCAACAACTCATCATAGACTAAGAAGCCCTTCTCAAGCCAAATCAGTCATAAGCTTATTCTGCCCTCTTTTTCTTTCGAGTGGAGGGTCGGAAGCATGAAAATTTTGTACATGTGAATATGATAGTTCATTCACAGTAAAATATGTATATAATCATTACTAACGGATGGAGTGAGTATTTAAAATGATAGTAGGAGTACAAAGCAATCTTAGGTTAATATATTATCAGATATGTGCAACTTCAGTCATTTTAGGGAATTTTAAGCAAAATTACTACACCTCTATTATGAATAAATTTAATGAACCAACAAATCTAAATAAGATCTACGTATTTACAAAATTAAAATTATTATTATTTTAAAAATATAATTTAAAAATATAATTTGAAAATCTAATAAAAATAAAAGTAAAATAAAATTCAAGTTAAAAACCAACATAATCAATTCAACAGTCATAACAAAAACATTCACAGTAAAATATGTATATCTAATTCAGTCATTTTAGGGAATTTAAAGCTAAATTACTACACCTCTATTAGGAATAAAATTAATGAACCAACAAATCTAAATTAGATCTATATAAAACTATGAAAATCTACTATAATGAAGACGGAATTAGTGAGTTTAGGTTATTGAAGTACCAGATCTGTGGCGTAACCCAATTTCTTGTGATTGAGCAACATTTATGACCATCGCTGACTTTTTCCATTGTTACGAGATCTTCCTCTCTTATGGCGCCATTAAAAAACCGAGAATGGCTGAAAAAAATGTAGGTTATATCATTGAAAATCGATAGCTGTTCTTAGTATAGGGTATTTGTTTTGGTTTTTTCAATTCGCAATCATAGGGGCTAGGGTATAATCTAAGCGATTTTCTTCTTCTCGAGGCTTCTAGGGTTCCAAGCAGCGGCGGAATAGAGAGAGAGGGGGTCGGGCAGCGGCGGATTCTAAGAAGTTAAGATGGAGAGAGAATACGCTAGGCTGATTTTGTTATTTAGAATTAGGTTTTAGTATTTTTTTTTATTTTTTTTGGGCCTTTAAAATTTGATTCTTTTTTTTTATTCTTTTGTTTACATCCTTGGCCCAAATTAATAGGCCACATTCATATCCTTTATTAAATAAATATCTAACTAAATATATTGTAATAGTTGTTTAATTAGGAGTCATGTTTTTAAATGTATATGTAATGTAATATTTCATTGCTTATCTAATTATCTAAATATTTATCTAAATATATAATGTAATCATTGATTAATTAGGAGTTGTATTTTTAAATGTATATGTAATGTAATATTTCATTGTTTATCTAATTATCTGAGTAATTATTTTATTAGATTAGATTTACTTGATATTTTTTCCAAGTTTATTGTTTTTTATTCATTTAATTATCCGGATTAACTTGATTCAGAAACGAGAACTTCTGATCTACATTTATCAAGGGAAATTGGAAAACTATAGCGTTCTCCCTCTGTGTTTCAACCGTTGTCTGATATATCAAATGGTATTTTTTTTAGTAATGTTATTATGTTCATTAATTATATTTTCGTATGATAAATTCTAAATAATAATTTGTGATGCAGGAAATGTTATTTCCAGAAGTACTACGCCTCGGTCAAATTTGTACCGATTTTCCTCATTTCCAACTCCATTTCATTCACAAGTTATCGATTCAGTCCACTCTAAAACCAATGAAAACTACATTGCTAAAGATAGTTCCAGTAAAGAATTACAAGTACATGGTACTATTATAGGGGACTCCCCAACTGGAGAAGGCGTTTTGACTTGTGCCACTGTTTCTGGTCATAATATAAGAACTAAGCGAAATGGTATATTATGTTCTATAATTTTTTTTTTTTTTTTTTTTTAATGATAATATTACATTTTGACTTTCTTTTTCTTTTTAAATAATTTATGCTATTTTTGTCAACCATTACCATATTTTATTACATGTATATTTATTACTGTGTTTTATCATATGTTTTTTAGTTTCTGCTATTAGTAAAACATTGGACAATGCCTTTGAAGAAGTTGGATCGAGCAGTATGAAGAAATGTAGTAGCAAGAGGAGAAGAAAGGATTATGGTAATTTCAAATATTTTTTAATAATATATAGCTAATTTTTGTGCAAAATTTGCTTGATTTATGTCTTCTAATAATTTTTTTCTCATATTCTTTTTTCAATCTTTTTAGTCTCACCTATTAGAAAAGTAGTTGACTCAAGTAATGAAGAAGTTGGAACAACCAATATGAAGAGATGTAATAGCTGTCGAAAAAGAAAGAATTGTGGTAATTTCAAATTTTTTCTTAAATATATGGATAATTTTAATGCAGTATTATTTAGTTATATATTTTTTTGATAATATTTTTCTCTTATTATATAACTTTACAGGACCAAGTGTCTCTGCTACAGTTATTGATAAAGTTATGCATGTATCTAATAATTCAATTTTCACTGAAGGTAATTTTATTATAATAATGCATTTGGGTTATTTAGATAAAATATTATATTATATGATCAATTTAGGTAAATTATTTTTAAAATTTTAATCAAAACATTGAATAAAAATTAATTTTTATTTGGTCCATATATGAAACAGCTTATATAGACTTGGGTGATCCTTCTAGCAAATGTCAATTTTGCGAAGCTATTTTTTGGTTTGAAGAAAGATCGGAAAAGCGTTACAAGACAACCGTGAATCCAAAGTTCTCATCATGTTGCATGCTAGGAAAAGTTCAATTGCCTCCTATGCATGAACCCCCTGCTTTGTTTAAGGAGTTGTTGTACGGAGATAGCGACAAAAGTAGGCTTTTTACCACAAACATTCGTTCTTACAACATGATGTTTTCGTTTACTTCGATGGGAGGTAAGATAGATTATGGCATTAATAAAGGAAATAGTCCCCCCGTGTTCAAGTTGTATGGACAGAACTATCACTTTATTGGAAGTTTGATGCCACAAACTGGAAAGGCTCCTAAGTTTGCACAACTTTATATATATGACACCGAACATGAAGTGGAGAACCGAATGCGTTGTTTTAGGTAAGTGACAATAATATTTTCTCAATTACATTGTCACATTTAAATGAAATAATTAATTTTTATTTTTTTAAATTCTTATTTAGACAGGACGCAGGGACAAATAATTTGCATGAAGAAATCGTCAGTGACTTGAAAAAAATTCTTGATGAGCATAATTTTCTTGTGAAGTCTTTTAGAATGGTTCGGGATTCAGTGCAACAAAATAAAATTGGCGAAGTTAAGCTCAAGCTCATAGGAAGACGAAAATCTGACGGTAGATGTTACAATCTCCCAGCAAAGGATGATGTAGCACTTTTGTTAGTTGGTGATTTTGATAACCTAATTGGTGATAGGGATATTGTTATTGAGACACAAACAGGTTTGCTCCAGAGAATTACGGAATTGCATCCCTCATACTTAGGGTTGCAATATCCGTTGCTTTTTTTATTTGGCCAAGATGGTTATAGAGAAGATGTTCTGCTTAGAAATTGTGATGCGGAGCCATCAAATAGATCTCGTTATAAGTTGAGTATGAGAGAATTTTTCGCATACAGAATTCATGAAAGGGAATCAGAATCGCCAAATATTCTATTCTCTAAGCGGCTTTTTCAGCAATTTTTGGTTGATGCATGGACAATGGTTGAAGCTGCCCGCTTGACTTATATAAGAACTCATCATAAACAATTAAGGTGTGATATGTATAAAGGATTGGCTGATGCCTTGGTCAAGGGTGAGAGGAATCCCGCATCGCGTGGTAAGAGAATTTGTTTGCCATCATCCTATATTGGAAGTGCTCGATATATGATTCAGAACTATCAAGATGCAATGGCTATCTGCAGATGGTTTGGTTATCCTAATTTGTTGATTACTTTTACATGTAATCCCAAGTGGCCTGAAGTTGTTCGATTTCTACGCAGCAAATCACTGCAACCAGAAGATAGACCTGATATAATGTGCAGGATTTTTAAAGCTAAATTGGATATCCTTATGAACGATCTGCGAGAAAAGAAAATTTTTGGAACTGTACGAGCAGGTAATTTCATATAATTTTTTTATGTATGTTTACCTTATAATTACTCTTTAAATAATATTTTTTTTTAAAATTTAATCATTCTATTTTTCCAGCTATTTACACAATTGAGTGGCAGAAGCGTGGTTTACCACATGTTCACATTATCTTATGGTTAGAAAATGATGCAAGTCACCCGACTGTAGAAAGGATTGATAAAATCATTTCAGCAGAAATTCCTGACGAGTCTGTTGATTCACATTATTATAATGCTGTGAAGGAATTGATGATCCATGGACCTTGTGGCAAAGCTCGACCTAATTGTCCATGCATGTCTGAAGGTCGTTGTACAAAGTATTTTCCAAAGAAATTTAACGAGACAACATCAGTTGATGAGCAGGGGTATCCAAGTTACAAACGTCCTGATAATGGTCGTACAATAGATGTAAAGGGAACAACTCTCGACAACAGATATGTGGTTCCTCACAATCGTGAGTTGTTGATGCAACATGGTGCTCACATTAATGTTGAATGGTGCAATTAATCTAAGTCGATCAAGTATCTTTGTAAGTATGTAAGTAAGGGTCATGATAGGGTGACTGCAAAATTTTGTGAAACTGCTGCTGATGATTCTAGAAGGGATGGTATTGATGAGATAAAAACATATCTAGATTGTAGATATATATCCCCTTGTGAGGCTGTTTGGAGGTTGCTGGGCAATGAAATTCATTATAGAAATCCACCTATTGAACGATTGGCTTTCCATCTACCAGGTGAACAAAGTATAGTGTTCGAGGATGATGATGAAATTGAAAAAGTCCTTGATTGTCCGACATCTAGATACACTATGTTTTTAGCATGGATGGATGCAAACAAAGGTAAATATAAAGAGGAAGCTAAGAAATTGACATATGCTGAGTTTCCCATTAAATTTGTTTGGAAAAAGCAAATAGGAGAGTGGGAACCAAGGAAAAAGGGTTTCAAAATAGGTCGGATTTTTTATGTTGCACCTGGACAAGGAGAGTTATATTACCTAAGAACATTATTGAATATTGTTCGAGGACCAACTTCTTTTCAGGATATAAGGCGCGTTAATGATGTTCAATATGAGTCTTTTAGAGATGCATGTTACGCCTTAGGCTTGCTTGACGATGACAAAGAATATATTGACGGAATCAAGGAAGCAAGTGATTGGGGATCTGGGATGCAATTGAGAGGTCTTTTTGTTACGTTGTTGATGTCAGGATCTCTATCAAGACCAGAGTTTGTTTTCGAAAGTTCCTTCGAGTATTTGGCTGAAGACATTCTTTATATGCGCCGACGGCTTCTGGGACATGAAGGTAATGCACAGTTGTCTCATTATTTTTCACAAACATGTTTAAATTCCCCTTCTAATTGTTAATTCTTTTTAATAAATTTTTATATATGTACTAGGATTACAACTTTCTGAAGAAGAAATTAAGAATTGCACGCTCTTAGAAATTGAAAAGATATTGCGAAGCATGGGTAAGGGGCTTCGTGATTTTCCTACTATGCCTTATCCCGAAGATTTTGATCTATCCATGTTCAATAACCGGCTTATATTGGATGAGTTGGACTATGACAAAAGTGCATTAGCTGATGAGTGTAAGAGATTATTGTGTATGTGTAACCATGAGCAGAGAATTGCTTATGACATAATTATTCAAGATGTTGAGCATGGTCAAGGAGGAGTTTATTTCTTATATGGCTCTGGGGGAACAGGTAAGACCTTTTTATGGAGGATTTTGTCTGCTGCTTTGCGATCTAGAGGTGACATAGTATTAAATGTAGCATCCAGTGGAATAGCATCTCTTTTATTACCGGGTGGTCGAACTGGTCATTCTAGATTTGCTATTCCTTTGAGTCTCAACGAAGAATCAACATGCAACATCAAGCAGGGAAGTCCTCTAGCAGAACTAATGTTGAGGACTAAACTTATAATATGGGACGAAGCGCCAATGGTTCATAAGCATTGTTTTGAAGCTCTTGACAAAACTTTAAGAGATATCATGAGGTTCGAAAATCCGGATAGTTTCAATCAACCTTTTGGGGGCAAAACTATTGTGATGGGCGGAGACTTTCGTCAAATCCTTCCAGTTATTCCCAAAGGCAGTAGACAAGATATTGTCATGGCTACAATCAATTCTTCATATCTTTGGGCACACTGCAAGGTTCTAAAGCTTACAAAGAATATGAGACTTCATGCTATTGATAAGGAACAAGATGGGCTTCAGATTAAGGCATTTTCAGAATGGATCTTGAGTATCGGCGATGGTTCTATTGGAGGCGATAATAATGGTGTTGCTAATATAGAAATTCCAAGTGACTTGATAGTGGATTCATCAGATGATATTATTGAGGCTATCGTTCAAAGTACATATCCAGCTTTTCATAATCATTTTGATGATGTCACTTTTTTACAAGGGAGAGCTATTCTTGCTCCAACTTTTGAAGTTGTTGAGAGCATTAATGAGTACATGGTTTCTTTCAATCAATCCGAGGGCAGATCTTACTTGAGTTCTGATTCTATTTGTCGTTCGGAAAACAATTCGAGCTTCTTCAGTGAAATTCATTCAACCGAGTTTTTGAATACTATAAAGAGCTCAGGTTTGCCTAATCATCAAATTTCGCTGAAGGTTGGTGTCCCAGTGATGTTGCTTCATAATATTGACCATAGGGCAGGTTTATGCAACGGAACTAGGCTAATCATTACAAGGCTTGGGAATCATGCTGTTGAGGCAAAAATTTTAAATGGAAGCAATGTCGGAGAAAAAGTTTTTGTCCCCAGAATGTCCTTGACTCCATCGGATCTATCGTTGCCTTTCAAGTTTCAAAGGAGGCAATTTCCCTTGATTATTTCTTATGCAATGACAATTAATAAAAGTCAGGGTCAATCATTGTCGCATGTTGGCCTTTTACTCAAAAAGACCGATGTTTAGTCATGGTCAGCTTTATGTTGCATTGTCAAGAGTAACTAATCGTGCTGGTTTGAAGATTTTAATATGTGATGAAGATGGAAAACCAACAAGTCAAACAACTAATGTTGTTTACAAGGAAATTTTTCAAAATTTGTAATATTATTACATTAAGTATGTGTAATTTATTGGCTTTTTTATCCAAGTAGTATAATTATTTATTTTCTCATTAAAGTATGTGTATTTATTACAAGTATGATGAGTTGCAACAAGCAAGAATGTGTGTAGCCGAGACCAAGGTTGATGTGCCTTCACAGATAACTGATAAGGTCTTTCAGGATTTGTTTAAATACAACTACTCACATCTTTTCAACTATTATTTTCTTTTGTCCCAATGCCATCTAAACCTTATAGTTATAATAAATTTTTTATTTACTTCCTGCAATTTATAAAAGTTTTTTGTCGTGCATTCAACGCACGGGTGTAGCACTAGTTAATTTTATAACATGAAATTATTATTAAAACAATATATATGTTAATAAAAATTCGTTCACCACTACATCATGTAAGTTCATGTAAACGAAATTTCGTTCGTTCACATGTGACGCTTTTAGGTTTTCGAATTTCGTACCTGCCATTCTGTTAACATAAAATAATTGCACAGTAGTTACATAAACACGACTTTCTGACATGGTACTCGGGTTTTGAAGAGTTCAATTTATGGGAATTTCTATTCCCACTACCTTTTTTTTCTTTTGACACTACCTTTTTTTTTGTGCAGAAACAGATATCTATAGTATAAATTAGAGTTGTCCACCTAAGCCTATGAACAGTGGTATGAACAGTTTCGTATGGTGAAATTCCCATTTTGCCCTCACTAATTTGTCCCTTTATCATTTTGCCCTTAAATTTAAAAAAAAAACTAAAAAAAAAATTACGTGGCCTTGGACACGGGCATGTGCTAGTAGGAAAATATAGGGAAACATAGAAGTTGACTTTATTTATTTAATATTTTTCAGTTTAAAAAAAATGTAGTTTGGGAGTTAGTGATTTCGAAAATATAAAATTTTCACTTTTCATTTTAACTCAATCCTTCTATTACTAAAACATAAACATATATTACTAGTGATATTTTAACTTTCTAGAAATAAAATATAAATTTTGTGAAAATGGAGAATTGGAGAGAAGATCATTAGTTTAATGAGTCAAGTGATAAGGTATTTTTAGTTTAATATTTTTTACAATTTATTTTTTTATATTTGAAATAGTACATTTTATTTTATTTATTATTACTAATTTGGTTATTATATGTTTTAACATGTGCTTGTTTAGGAGAATGACAAACTATCTCAAGGTGATAAAAATGAAAATGAGAATGAATCGGATGTCAACGACACATGAAAATTTTCTATCGATACGGTATAATTTTATCTCGATTAATATTTATTTGAGTTATATAAATGTTTCTATTCTCAAAACGTATTTTTTTATGCAAATAATACCCAGTATAATATTTATCCCAAGATAATTCTTATCCTTCTTCAAAATAAGCCAAAATTAATTGTCTTAATCAACGAAAGTTTGGTCAAATGAAGAGATTTGTGTCCCATTTCTATATTTGCAGACTGGTTTTTTGAAAATCAAACTGAACATTAATTTCACATCATCTAGAAATTGAAATGCTAGGAAATTGAGTAGTATATATTGAGAGGCCTTAGCATTTGAAAACCAAATGGGATATTAATCCCACATCGTCTAGAAATTGAAATGCTAAAAAATGGAGTAGTATGATTTTTTGTTATTTCGAACATGGTCCCATTGTTATGGATTTGTGTCTCATTTCTATATTTGCATACTAGTCTCAATTATGTTAATCATGAACATTTCTTCTTTTGCTTGCATTTGTTGTTTATTTGGGTGTTCATTCGAATTCGAATTAGAAGGAATTTTTTTTACGAACGGGTGATTGTTGGAGACTGAAAGTTATATGTGAATTGCATAATCATGACCCTGCGTTACATATGGAAGGTTATCCATATTCAAGGAGGTTGTCTGGAGATGAAGCTAAGTTAATGGAAGATTTGTCGAGAAAAAACGTGAAACCACGAGATATCTTGGCAACACTAAAACAACAAAATTTGGATAATGTGTCTGTATCAAAACCATATACAATGCACGCCATAAGATTCGAACGGTGGAAAAAGCTGGTAAAACTCAAATGCAAGTTGTTATGCCGTTTTTACAGCAAAACGACTATGTTTTTGAGTTTCGCACAAATGATTCAACTAATGAATTAGAAGATTTATTCTTTGCTCATCCAAAATCTTTGGAGATATGGCGTTCATTTCAACTTATGCACTTGGCATACTATTCAAGAAATTTGAGCGGTCCAAAGTTATTGAATTTTTTTCTAAGAATTGTGGATGTCAATTACGCACAAGTCATGGGTTGCCGTGTGCGCATGAACAAGTAATATACTTCAATGAAGGGCATCCTATCCACTTGACTCAATAGATAAGTTTTGGAGGAAGCTTGATTTAACACCGTGCACATTCTTAGAAGAAGATGATGATTTTGATTGCGAACTAGAGTTAAAAATGTTTAAGTCACAGTTCAACAACTTTGGTTTGTAAACCAGCTTTTCACACGACTCGTGGTAATAGTTTTATTTAGCTAAAAGACGTTTTTCTCAAGCGATTGTAAAACAGGTTTTTTCTGAAATTTTGTGTTAACTTAATTAAAAAAAATCAAATAAAAATTTAAGTTAAAACATAAAATTATCTTAAACCAAATTATGAATTAAAAATATTTATTGTTAAGTTTAGCAAATCCAAGTATCTCATTTTTTACACACTTTATTACTACTTGTATGTATACATACTCATTTAATTTGAGAATCTAATGTCTTTTTAAATACTTTATCCACTCGTCTCATAAAAATATCATATTTAATTTGTCAATATTTTAAAATAATATTATGTTTTATTTATTTATATATGACTTGCACAATAGTAAAATTATACTAGAATTATTTTCATTTTTTAAAATGCAATATTTATTTCATAACAAATTTAAAAAGAAAGTGCAATATTTATTTAAAAAAAAATTGAGATTGAAACAACATTACATTTTTATTAAAATTAAAATTAAATAAATTTATGTAACTTGTAAAATTATAAAAATAACAAAATATAATGGAGGAAGAAAAAAAGGTGGAGCATTGAAATTTAAGACCTATTAATAAATATAGGAGAATTATTTGGTCCAAACTTCAAAAACTAATCAATGACAATTTTTTAGAATACTAAGATTGTTTACACTATTTTTTTTTTAAATTTGGTAGTGCAAATAGTAGCACCCTCTATTAGACAGCTGCGGGTGCTGTATAGAAAGATAAAGGACTGTTGCGGCAGTCCGATACAAGAAAATAATTATGGTAAATTAGGATTTAATTTTTACTATTTCTATTTGTTATTAGTTTTGGAATTTATTTTAAATTAGTACTTTTATTATTAGAATTAAATTAGGGTGATATTTTGATGTTTTATTAAGTTGCTCTATATAGACTAGAGTTATTTTAAGAAAGTTTTGACTTGTTTCCAGATCCTATAAACCCTATATTATTAGGGATCTTTTTAATTTCGAAAATCAGCTTTTGATTTAATTAATAAAATTTTGATTTTATTAATAAAATTAGAGCGTTGATCCTTCTGTTCCAAAACTAATTCCCGATAATCATGCGCGATTTAACAACAATTAATTTATTTTAAGTCTTCCGCTACATCAACTGCGAAACAAGAATCCAACAGCCATGTGGAAAAACTTATTGTACAACAAATGTTACGGAAATGTCCATTACAGTTTGGAAGCCGGTTTTTTGGAGCTTCGACCCGCTATGAACTCTTGCATTTTCTTGAACTGCTCCTTTGTCATTCCATTATAATAGTCATAAGCCCTCTCCTGACGAAAACTCGACATTAATCAGCAATACATAATCGCAAAACTATATCATTATGGGACGGAGGGAGTAAATTGAATATGTCGGGTCAAAAATGGAGGAAGAAGTACTACCTTCTCTAGCAAAAGGGCGTGATGCAGATCAAGCTTGATACCATCGTTTATAACTGCCTTGTACCGCAACACTAAATCTTGGTTATTCTTTACAATGGACTCTGCAACTTCCCGGGCTTTCTTTAACAAATCACTTGCTTCAACAACATGGTTTACCAGGCCCCACCTCTCACCTTGCTCCGCGGTTATAGGGACGGCCCCTAAAGATGCTTCACGAGCTCGGTTCACTCCTATGATCCGTGAAAGTTTTTGAGAGAGACCCCATGAAGGAAATATTCCAAACCTACAGAAGATTTTAAATATGAAATATTTTCAAAAAAACAAATGGGGGCTGCCTGCCCCCCTCTCTGGTCAGCCAGTGGTCATAACTATTAACCATCAAAACAAAGCTTCTCTTCAGTGTCACTTCCTAAACTCCATTTCACATACACGATACAACTAGCATAAGATTTATGTAGGTGATAAATAGCTCAGACAAATACACATACGCTTCCGTACAGGACCGACTATTCTTTGGTAGAAACAAAGCCCTCCCCCGAACAATCCTCCATTATGTAGAAGAGCTGAATGATACCACGTGTGCACTTTCTATACATGTTATGCTTTCCAATGGCACAGGCATAACAAACATTACGAGCAAGTTCAAGCAGATTAAACAAAGGTAGGCCTTATTTCAAACTCCACGCTTGGACTTAACGAACCAAACACAACCTAAAAACTCCATGCTAAAACGCGACAATCACAAATCACTACCCATATCAAAACATGACACCATTCCTAGTCCATAACTTTTTTTAGTCAATGATCCCAAACCTGGTCTCTATCAGATTATATCCCATTTCCAGATCTATGTAATTCGATAATTTCAAACTGCCTATATCAATTTATTCCCCTTACCGGTCCAACGCCTTGATTCAACAATACTACAAAAAAATCAATCAAAAAGTCGAGAAATTGGACATAATGAACTTAAACTCTATCTGAATCGGTTTACACTCCAATTCCAATACGAATAATTTCTTCATAATTCATAAATACCATTAAAATTAATCAAACAAATTAGTTCCAATTCCAATTATCCCAATCACTATCCATGTTTCACTCTTAGTTCTGATCAAATTACCCCAAAAAACAATTTTTTTCTCAAATAATACCTTTTTACTTTTTTAATTCCCAAAATGACTTACTGTTCAAACTTTTGCCTAAAATGTCCCATTTTTTGAAACTCGCTACACGGTGTAGCGAGTTTTGTGTAATTAGGGTTTGGCAGTTGGTCATTAATTAGGGCAATTAATTAAACAGAAATCGCTACATCGTGTAGCGAGTTTGACCGGCCCAAGTCAAACTAGATACACCGTGTAGCGAGTTTAAAAAAAAGGGACATTTTGGGCAAAAGTTTGAACCGTAAGTCATTTTCGGAATTAAAAAAGTAAAAAGGTATTATTTGAGAAAAAATTCCCCCAAAAACACTACATAAATCTTCAAATTAACAAAGAAAATAAAATAAGAAAATTACTGATTAGAAAAATATCACAAAATACTAAAAAAAAAAAATTAGAGAAACAAACCTAGCATGAGTATCAATAAATTTGGCACCTTTGGCAGCCACAATCAAATCACAAGCCAACGCAATCTCAAACCCAGCGGTAACCGCAAACCCACTAATCGCTCCAATGATCGGTTTCTTACACCGCTCCATTTGCACAACCGGGTCAGCCTCCGCATCCTTAACATCCCCTTTGAAAACGCTCTCTGCATCAGTCAAATCAACGCCGGAGCAAAACGCACGGCCGGCACCGGACAGGATGATGACACGGACAGAGTCGTCGGCGGCGAGTGACTTGAAGGATTGAGCTAGATCCTTCATCATGGGTCGGGTTAGTGAGTTGAGGGATTTGGGACGGTTGATTGTTATGTAGGCTATTCCGGTGGGTTCTTTGGTAACGAGGATGAGGTTTCCCGGCGACAAAGGGGGTTCCATTTCTGGTGGCGATGATCGGATCGTCGACGGGATTGATGATTTTGAAGGAGGGAAAGAGGCGGTATGGGATAGTATTGAAATGCGGGTCGGTTACGTTTTTAATTGAAGTCAGCTAATCTTATCTCAAAGTGTCAGGTAAAGGTAAGAGTTAAGATTTAATTCAAGAAAATAAAAATAATACGTACTTGAGCCAAGATAAGTATTTTGTCACTAAATGATGATAATATAATCATGCCAATACTCCTACTCCCTCCGTTCCAACCTAGCGTGAATCAAAATATTGGTACATCGTTTAAAGAAAAGTAAGAGAGAGAAAAAGTGGAAAGAGAAAGTTATAAGTGTAAAAGTAAAATAGAAAAGAGAATGAGTGGAAGAAATAGTTAGGAGAAAGAATGTTGTAAGTATAAAAGTAAAATAGGAGAGAGAATGAGTGGGATAAATAGTGAAGATTCCCTTCCATTTTGGGCAGTTCACACTCGACCGAAATGGACCAAAAGAGAAATAAATATATATTTGACTGGGAAGAGGGAGGGAGTATGTCACAACTTATTATTTGACTTACTTACAGGTCCATATAAAATTTGAATAAAATACAAATATATTTTTGAGAAGATAAGACTCCGTTTATTTCGCGTAAAATGACTTACGGAAAATGATTTTCTGTAAAATGTTTTTCGGAAAATGAAAATATTTTTCGAAAAATGAGATAAAACATGTTTTCGGCTGTTTGGTAAGGAAAATGTTTTCCGAAAAAAATTTCATGTGTTCAATGAAAATATTTTTCGATAAAAACACAATTTGAGATAAGTCGAGTGGGGTGGGGGTCAGAGTGGTGGTGGTGGTCAGTGGAGTGAGGTGGGATTGTTAAAAATAAATTTTAAATGATTAATTTTTTTTTTTTAACCCGACGTGGGTGTGGGGGGAGGGCAGGGGTGGTGGTTGTGAGTGGAGTTGTTAAAAATAAAATTTAAATGATTTTTTTTTTTTGACCCGGGGGGTGGGGGTGGGGGCGGAGTGATGTGAGGGTGTTACCATTTTTCGAAAAATGTCTTACTTAGGAAAAATTCGTAAGTCATTTTGCAGCGAAAAGGGGGGAAAACATTTTTCGGGAACATTTTCTCCATTTTTCGGTGCTTAACAAACACCAAAAAATGGAAAAAACGTTTTTCGAAAAACATTTTACGACAAACAAACGGAGCCTACTATTCCATATTGCAATTAAATTTTGATTCGGGCAGCTTACACTGCACAACATCCAATTTAGGCTACTATATTACTATATAAAGTGTATTTTTTAAAAAAAAAAAAAATCGTAACTTATTTTTACAAATTTTGATTGTATGCAACACATATATTATAAAATATAAATCATTTTAGAGTTGGTCTTATGAAAAATGCGTTTTTTCTAAGCTTAGAAAAATCCGCTTTACATTGGCACTTCATAACACTAACGCTGACACTTTTTTACACTGACACTTTGTTACACTAACACTGACACTTTTTTACAATGACAATTAATATACATTCATTGACACTTTTTTACACTGACACTTTGTTACACTAACACTGGCACTTTGTTACACTAACACTGACACTTTTTACATTGACACTTACTATACATGCACTAACACTTTTTTACACTGGCATTTTGTTACACTAACACTGGCACTTTGGTAAATTGGCACTGACACTTTGTTATACATGCACTGGCACTTGTTTTATATGCACTGGCACTTTGTACACTGACACTTTGTTAAATTAGCACCGACACTTTGTTAAACTGGCACTTTGTTACACATGCACTGGCACTTTGTTACACTGACACTTTGTTAACACAAAATCTAGGGAGAAACGCGTTTCTCCATAAGTTATGGAGAAACGAGGTCACATGCGCATTAACGATGAGCTAGATAGCTTAAACCATGAAAGTGATATCCGTCAGAAACCTGAATGAATGTCCGGAAACCTTCAAAATGTTTCGGATATACATTTGAAGGTTCTGATATCCAAACCTTCAATAGCAATTCTGGATATGCCCTAACACATTTCGGATATGCACCTAGTTTACGGATATGCACCTGGTTTACGGATATACATTTCACATCCTTCGGCTATCAAATACAAAGCACGGATATCAACTGCAAAGCTTCGGCTATCAATGCAAGCTTACGGATATCCAGAAGCTTTTGGTCTTGGCCTTGGATTTTTTTTTTCTGGTTATCAAATGTAAAGCTTCTGGCTATGAAAAACACGTTTCTCCATAGTTATGGAGAAACGCGTTTCTCAGCAGACGCACTCCTTTGTTAAACTGACACTGACATTGACGGGGAAAACAAAACACGTTTTTCCAAAGCGTCAGGAAAAACGTTTTTCCTGAGATTTTGACATCATATTACTATTAAATAATCTAATTAATTCTTTACTATTTCCTTCACTCATTCTCTCTCCTACATTATTTTAATACTCACAACACCATTATAATTTACTATTCCCTCCACTCATTCTCTCTCCTATTTTCAAATTACACTCACAACATTTTTTCTTCCCACCCATTTTATTAAATTGCGTGCAAGGCAAAATTTGGACAGCTTCTATTGGGACGGAGGGAGTATTCATTAATTACCACGTTTTTATTTGTGAAAAATACAGTAACTATTCTGGTGTTGCCAAATCAAAATGGCAACACCTGTGGCAATACCAGTGACAACACTGATATGTGACACAAGGGACTAGTCATGTTTCTAACACTAACAAAATATTATCCCTGGTAAACAAACGACAAAGCTAGGAATATTTCAAACAGTATTTGCTGATCCCTATGAAATACCATATTTTAATTCATAGTTTCACAATCTATAATTTCATTTACTTGTCCATATAAAAATCGGAATAAAAATGCAAATATTTCAAAATTTTGAATATTGCTTCTTCAGTCAATGTTCTGCAAAGTTTCATCAAAGATCTTCTTCGCTCTCTTAATCTCCTCGTTCAACGAAAGCAGTTCCGTACAACGATTGAGCTTCAAAGGATCCTGCAATCACAAATATGAAGATAGTATTAACAGATTGGTGTGCGTAAGAGAGACGCGTGCATGTGTCGTAAGAATTTATCATAACTACGTTCCGAAAACTACAATCTGCAAATGACTTAAATCACTTGTCCGTGTGAGTTCATATAGATACCTTTCGTGTGCGAGAGAGTTGCATGCGTGTGTGTGAGAGAGATGCGTGCATGTGTCGTAAGAATTTATCATAACTATGTTCCGAAAACTACAATCTGCAAATGACTTAAATCACTTGTCCGTGCGAGTTCATATAGATACCTTTCGCACTAAGAAGAGAAAATCCTCTGTTAATAACTTTCCCCTTTCTGATGCAATATCTTGAGCTTTGTTCACCTGCAATAGCCACAATTGTAATATTTTTTGTATTAAAAACTGAAAAATCAAGCGGAAGTCAGGCTCGTTGAGCGAAAGAGCAATCGTAAGTCAAGATAAGTTGATAAATAGTCCAGATTTCAAGTTTGTGGTCTACTCTTATCTAAGCAATATGTACAAATGTGTCAATACTTGCCCAATTTGACGCTTATTTCTGAATAACATTAAAAAAAAATAATAATAATGTTAAGTTTTTAACATTTTCGTTAAGTTTTTACCATCCTTGTGGCAAAACTGACGAAAACAAAGTATAGTGACATAACTGTAGGTGAACTCAAAGGACACTGGCAAATTTTGTAGTTTTCTCCCTTATTTCAATTCCACATGACAATTTTCTTTCTCTTGCTTGCAGTGTAAAAAGGAGAAAAACTCTGTTGAAACGCTACTGTGGTTTATAAAGAGTACACGAGTAAGTTAATGGCAACGTACCAAATCAGTGACGTACTCAACAACAATGTCTTCCACAAGCGCCATGGTCTCGGGAAGTGGCTGCAATAGAAATGCAGCATAACTATAAAACTCAACGAATAGGCAAATTATCCGGAGTTGCCAATTAGCAACTCCCGGAAATCCAAAATGGCTAAAATATCCTTGAACGAGATCAAAAATAGCATATGGTTATATGCTTGAGATTCAATTTACTTACATTAATGTCATCACCAAAGCCATACATCATTCGCTGCACTGTAACATACATAGCAGAAACCCAAAAGTATTAACGAAATCTCTCTCAGACTCAGTTAATTAGCCTGTTAGAAAACTAACGAAAAGAATTGTAGAGATCACTTACAATCCTTTTGGAAAACACCTCGTTTGCTCTTGAAAGTAGTTTCGGGAACATTAAGAGATGTTCCCACTTTGGCTTTCGAAGGAGGTCCAGCTGCTGAAGTATTTGAATTCTTCATCTTTTACACGCATTCAAAAGTTCAGTCCAAGAAATTATCAGCTCTTTAAACACATAGTAGTAAGTAAGAATGCAATAAAACTTGAAGTCTCCCTCAAATGAAAAGCAAAAATTCAGCAACTTTCGGGATTTAACTACACACAAAAACCAGCATATTACAGACTAATGCTGCAGACTGAAGACTGAAGACGGGCGTATGCTAAAAATAGCTTACTTGGTCATGGCTACAAGAATCTTATTTTTAAATTTTATGGTAGCCAACTAGCCATAACCTCAATTTGATGTTAACCTTCCTCTTGCATTTTGTGTATTCGGAACTGCTCAAGCCTAGAATGTCATGCCGAAAAAAATTTACTACTACATGTAAATATGTAAAACATTTGTAGTGTACGTAATGTAAAACATTTAGTAGTATACGTAAGAATGTAAAACATTTAGTCTATACGTAAGAATGTAAACCATTTACAAACATATAGAAATGTTTTATATTATGTCCACTACAATTGTTTTACATTTTGAGGTGAATTTTTTACAAGTAACAATAAAATTTTATGGCAGGACCATAGGAGCGAAATCTAGGCTTGAGCCATTCCAAATCCCAAATTTGATAAAGTTGAATTGAGTACTTTTTTATTTTATTTTTTGGTATATTTTTTCCACGGTTATCCACTCACCATGTTGCACGACCAACTAATCCGATTCGAGCCGGCAAGTAGGCAGTGACGGATCTACACCTAAACATTTGGTGTTGCCTGTTCTTTTTGCTCTGTTCTATTCTTTTTTTAAGTGTGTTGACTTCTTCTATTTTTTATTAGCCTAGGTCAACTGGTCAAAAGGTTATTATTTTAGTATTTTTTTTTAAGCAGGTCAAAACGATATCGTTTTGCAAATTTTTTTTTTTGGTTGCCTGGGCAACACTAGGCACGACTGTACATCTGCCCCTGCAAGTAGTAGGTAGGACCACGGGACCAACGGATCATTCCCTACATAGTTTTAATGATACTGCATTTTCAGAGCTCGAACCCACAAACAACTTAATTTACGATTTCAAAGGGAAACAATTTATTTCTAGGGCACAAAAAAAGAATCAAAAATCACAATGTCAGTTCAATCTGATATGGAATGCAGATCATACAAGAGTTCGGAAAAACATGAATTGAAAAATAAAATGGAAAATTAAATAATAAATTAGATGTAAAATAAATATTAATTATAATTAAATTCATACCTTTGGGTTGAAATCGCTTTAGGGATTGAAGAATTTTACCTGATCAGAAAATTAGAATTTATCGGAGGATCGTTTAAATAGGCGGGAGCAAGCGGGATTGAGGAACTAATATGGGTTGGGCCTTGGCCTTCGTTTGAATAGTCCATATTATTATATGGATATGGGCCTCAAGCCCAATAGTGTAAAAGTTGGATGGCTAAATGGTCCATATTAATTTTTTCACAAATGATTTTTTCCCCACCAAAATCTTTTCTCATTTGGGCTCCGTTTGTTTCGCCGTAAAACATTTTTCGAAAAATGTTTTCAGGAAAATAACTCGTTTTACGCCGTTTGGTTAGCCACCGGAAAATGTTTTCCGAAAAATAACTCGTTTTCCGCTGTTTGGTTGTTTTCCGAAAAATGGAGAAAACGTTTTTCGAAAAACATTTTACGCCCTTCCTAACTAAAACGACTTACTGACCTTGTCCTAAGTAAAACATTTTTCGAAAAATGATGGCCTTAATGTACAACTCATATTACGCCCGAAACAACGTAATAATAATAATTAAAAACAAAAAATTAACTGCCCCCCCCCCCAATTTTTTTTTTTTTGTAATCGCCCCACCCACCCCCTACCTACCCCACCCCACCCCCCACCCAGCCCACCCCCCAAAAAAAAATTTATTTTTTTTGTAACCGCTCCACCCACCCACCCCCCACCCACCACCCCCAACCCCAAAAAAAAAAAAAAAATGTTTTTGTAACCGCCCCGCCCCACCCACCCCCTGCCTACCCCCACCACCCACCCACCCTCCAAAAAAAAAATTTTTTTTTATTTTTTTTGGTAACCGCCCCACCCACCCCCTGCCTACGCCACCCCCTCCCCCCACAAAAAAAAATTTTTTTAATTTTTTTGTATCATCTCACTTCACCCCCCCAAATTGTTTTTTTTTTTATTTTTTGTAATCGCCCACCCACCCCCACCCAAAAAAAAAATTAAATAATTTTTTTTTTTTTTTTGGGGTGGGTGGGGCGGTTACAAAAAAAATATAAAAAATTTTTTTTTGGGGGGTGGGGGTGAGGGGTGGGTGGGGTGGGGTAGGCGGGGGGTGGGTGGGGTGGTTACAAAAAATGATTAAAATTTTTTTTTTAATAAAACATTTTACGCCCTTTCGAAAAATATTTTTTTTACCAAACACCCGAAAACATTTTACACCCTTTCTCCATAAAACATTTTACGCCTTACCTCCGAAAAACATTTTACAGGAAAACATTTTTCGGAAAACGTTTTCCGAAAAAAAAAATATAAACTCGCTATTTCTAGTAGGGAGTTTACATATTTTTCGCTTAAACTGGCTATTACTTAGGGCTTGTTTGCTAACTCAATTAAGCTTTTAATTTGGATCACTTTAAGAGATTAAAAAGTTAAGCATGTTTGGTAAGGTAAATTGCAATTATTTAATTAATTAAGATTGTCTTAAAAAAAGACTATTAATTTTAAGTTGAAAATGAGAAGCTTAAGCAATTAAGAGGGAGAAAGAAAGAGTTAAAAATGGTATGAGTTCAAATCCATCCATCAACTATTTTATTTATATATTAAATGATACTTCCTTTTGTTGAAATATTTTAACTTTTCATATAAATTATATTTGATCTAGTATTAAAATGTAATTTTATTTATATTAAACTATTGATATTAATAATATTTTAATAGAGTATCATAATTAATTATTTTTTTCATTTTTTTGTCAAAATTTAGACAAATTTATCAAAATAATTAACAAGATAAATTTTATTATGGGTCAAAAAAAGTACTAATAAAAAATATTTAAATATTATAAAATATAATCTAATTATAATAATACTGACGTATATGTTGAAGTCTTTATTTTATTATACACTCATTAAGATTATTCAAATAATTTTTTGAATGTTAAGTTCAAATTTTAAATAAATTCAGATATAAAGGATTGCCACTATCAAACAAACTGAACTCTTAAAATTTAGCAACTTAATAATTTCAACTCTACATTTTCAGAGCCTAATTTTCTGTTTTACCAAACAGGCCCTTAGCGAGTTTACAATTTTGTTCCCCCCAAAACTCAGCTATTAGAAATAGCGAGTTTCACAAATTCGGTCATTTTGAAAAATAATTTTTAAAAATTGTCATTTAGGAAAATACTTTTTAAATAAGAAATTAAATGAGAAAAAAATATCCCCATGTTTAGTGCGGGTTCAAAATCCCAATTTTCGGGAAAAAAAATCCTCATTACATTACTATTAATTGTCTTTTTAATTGTATTTTGTAAGTTTGAGAGATATTTTGAAAACCGTACGCCCTTTGTCCCAAAATGAATATTAAAAAAAATCATATTTATTTTGCTCTGAAATTATTTTAAATTAGTTTGGACTTTTATTTAGGACAACAGAATATTTTTTTATCTTATTGCTTATAAATGGTCAGACTCGATTTTGAGGGTGTGCAAGGAGCCCAATTATACAGGGCCCAAAATTTTAGAGAGCCTCATATTTTTACCGACTTTGAAAATCTAGCCCAAATGCTAGTAATAATATATAAATTTAAACGTGATAATGTAACATGTAATGCATTTAACTTGGTTGAATAACTTTATTTTTATGTTCTTTGAGGTGCTGTGATCAAATCACCCCACACGATTTCATGGGAATTTGAAGCCTATTTTTCCTTTGCCCGCCTTTGTTAACTCTCTTTCTTTTCTTTTACTTGTTTCAGAAAATTTTACTTTTATTTGTTTATTTTCTTATATTATTATTAAAACTAAATTATTGTGTACTGTTTTTTTATATGTATATATCAAAGGCATCATATTCACATTTGACACAGCCCACAAGACCCTAAATATATTAAGACGGCCTGTAAGTGGCCATCGCAAAAAATACCTTACTAACTCTAACTAACTTTCCCAAAAATTGTTGGATTCCCGCCATTATAGAAATGCCTTCTCTAACTAACTTTCCCACCAATTAACTAACATCCAAAATTTACCCTATTTACTATCTCCTTCATTTCATTTCATACACTTTAATTTCGTCACCCGATATGATGCCTTCATACCAACAACAATTAACTCTCCCGAAGACGGTTAATTATTATAATTTCGCGTTAGCTTTTGCTTTTGTCGTAACATTATCTCTAGTAGACGTCGTCCATGGCTCGTCTGCAAAACAAAGTATAGACGCCAATACTTTGACGCAGAAGATTGGCGCTAACCGAACAATTGTGGTTGATGTTAATGGAAAAGGGGATTTCAAATCTATTCAAGCTGCGATTGATTCCGTCCCAAAAGGAAATTCTAATTGGATTATCATTCACCTTAAAACGGGAGTTTACAGGTAATTCTTGCACTAAAATCCATGATTTTATAGGTTTACGGAGAAAATCCCACTAATATTTTTCTCGTTTTTTTAAAAATATTTGATGTGGGTAGTTGCCCGATAGGCCGATACCCTATGGGTGGCTCTGACGTTGCAAACACGTTAAAAAAATATTTAAAATGTTTGACAAGTTAACCGTAACATTTATTATTATGAAATGAGTGCAGAGAGAAGGTGCAAATACCAGAAGACAAGCCTTATATATTCATGAGAGGAAATGGAAGAGCAAAGACAGCCATTGTTTGGTCCCAAAGCTCTGCTGACAACTATGAGTCTTCCACTTTTAAAGTTGAAGCTCCTCATTTCATTGCCTTTGGTATTAGCTTCAAGGTCCATTTTTCTCTCTCAAAATACATTTCTTCTTCTTAAAACCACATTTATTTCAATATTTTTCTGCGTTTAGAGCCGGAAATTGAAAAAAAAAAAAAAACTCTTTTATGTCGCCAAATTAGCTACAGACACTATATGTCTCTATTTTTCCGTCTCTGTTTAAAAGCCAAACTTATTAATTTTTGTACTTTTTCGGATTTTTTTTTTTTTAGAATGATGCTCCAACCGGGATTGCGAATACCTCAAGCAACCAGTCAGTGGCAGCATTTGTGAGTTCAGACATGGTTGCATTCTACCATTGTGGATTCTTCAGCACACACAACACTATTTTCGATAGCAAAGGCAGGCATTACTATGATTCTTGTTATATTCAAGGCTCCATCGACATCATTTTTGGTCGCGGCCAGACCATATTTAAAGTAAGCCCCCTTTATTATCAGCGGTGAATTCAGAAATTTTAAAAAGGGGTTAAGGTTGCTTGGGTAGAGCTAATAAAGACTACCATACCGCGCTAGCCCTTTAGCATATTTTTTACGCAAAATATTTCGTTTTGAGGTTTTTGCAGGATTGTGAAATATTTGTGATTGAAGACGGGCGGGTGGAGATCCGAGGATCCGTGGCGTCGCAAAGTAGGCTGGAGCCGAAGGGAAAGAGCGGATTCATATTTATAGGAGGGAGGATTTACGGCGTTGGAGATGTGCATTTGGGTAGAGCAAATGGAGACTACTCAAGGGTTGTTTTTGCAAACACATACATGTCTAAGACCATTGTCCCTCAAGGATGGACTAACTGGAATAACCATGGCAGCAACAACACTCAGTAAGAAACATTCCGTTTGTTTCAACGTAAAATGTTTTTCGGAAAATGATTTCCTGTAAAATGTTTTCCGGAAAATGAAGATGTTTTTCGCAAACACATATTTTTTTTTTCCATTTTTTTTAGATACTTATTTTTTTATATATTGCTTATATTTTATATATTATGATTTGAAACAGGAATCTATTTCAAGCAGAGTACAAATGTCATGGACCAGGAGCCGACCCAAAAGAACGTGCCCCTTGGTCGAAGCAACTCAATGACAAAGAAGCGACGCCGTTTCTTTCCGTAGGTTTTATTGATGGCAAAGATTGGTTGCCTGCATGGGTTTGAAGTGCATCATTTTGTAAAGAAAGAAACGATGCCGTCTAGCAATGTCCATTTCAATTTTTTTTTTTTTATTTGTCAATTTCAATATTTTGTGTATATAATCTTTCAACATAATGATCTTTTTCATTTAGAGCTCATGATTTTGTTTAATTTTATATTATTTTTACTTTATTTGCATTTGCTTTATACGATGTACTTTTATTCTACCAATGCGTGACCTATTGCAAGCGAGGGCATTGAAGATTATTAGGGGAGTAAATTGTTTGGTTTAAATTGTGGTTTGAGACTGAATTGAAAGCGATTTGGTTTGCTTTTCAAGTATTAATGGTTCACAAAATCTGGGGAGAAACGCGTTTCTCCGTCGCCCATGGAGAAACGGGGCTTGTTTTGTCGTGCGACATACCTAGCCAATAGCCAGAAGCTTTGGAAAGGATATCCATAAGCTTTGGAAAGGATATCCAGAAACCAAATATTTTTTCTGGATATCCTTTACAAAGCTTCTGGATATCCATTTCAAAGCTTCGATATGTAGTTTGTAAAGGATATCCAGGAAAAATACTTGGTTTCTGGATATCCTTTACAAAGCTTCTGGATATCCATTTCAAAGCTTCTGGATATCCAGAAGCTTTGTAAAGGATATCCAGAAACTGGCTACTTATGTCGTGCGACATAACAAGCCCGTTTCTCCAAGAAACGCGTTTCTCCCCAGACGCACTCTTAATGGTTTGATTCGATTATAAATAATGGCAAATACATGATTTAGTTTGGTTTGTGGTATAACCCTCTCAGACCAAACCAAACCAAACCAAACCAAATTGCGATTTGAACGTGCGAGATCGAACCACCATACCGAACCGTGAGACCAAACCGTCAAACCAAACTACGTGACCGAACCACATTACATAAATTAATTTTAACCCCCGTTTTATATCTTATTTGATATTTTCGTATATTTATTAATATTTACTGTTAGATAAATATAAAAATGGGTTAATTACAATTTAGGGCCTGAAGTCTTGTATGAGGTTCCCAAATGGGGCCTGACTTTTTTTTTTAGCGATTTAGGGCCTGACATTACATTTTTTGATCAAATCAGGGCTTTTTGACGGATTTTGTTAGAAAAATTAGTTAAGTGACGAATTTTGGACTAAATTGAAATGCAAATTAGTTATTAAGGACTGTAATGTAAATTTTTAAAAATTGATGACCGTTACAAAATATTTTTTAAAAATAATATTTTTTGAAAATATAATATATTGTGAAAAACTGTAATTTTTTTTATAATTTTTAAAATATGTTAAAATAAATGTTATAAATATAAAAAAAATTGTATTTTTAAAGAAAATGGTATTTTTTTTAAAAAAAATAATTAATTATTAACGTAAATCTTGTAATATTTTTTTTAAAAAAAATAAATACCTTGTCCACCTCAAAAACTAGGCCCCACTATGGTGTCCCACCGTCTCCGTTCAATCCACCCCCAAAACCAAATCTTCTCTCCAATTTAGAGTAAACAAATTAATTAATTGTGAAAATTTTATTTAAAAAAATTGTAAAATACCGTTTTTTACTAATTGTAAAAATTTTGGGGCCGTGGTGCGCGGAGGCGGTGGTGGAGAGGAGTGGTGGGTTGGATGCGGTGGTGTTTATGAGTACTGGGAAGGTGGAGGGAAAATTTTATTTAAAAAATTGTAAAATACCGTTTTTTACTAATTTTTAAAAATAAATTGTTTATGATTTATGTATTTTTAAAGACAATTTTATTTTTTTGAAAAAAAAACTAAAATATTTTTTTAAAATAAATTAATTTTAAAATTTTAAAACATTAAAGGTTTTCTTATTTTTAAAACTATTTTTTAAAAATATTATTTTCCAATATGCAAACATTAAAATTTTCTTATGTCGAAATCCCCCTGGGGAGGTTTTCTTCTTTCGACCACTCTTTTCCTTTGACTTTCCTCTTAAACGCCTGCATCTTTCGCTCTTTATTCGTGATCACGAAAAATTTAAATAAATCTGATAATAAATTGTGGTTTGAATCATGGTTTGAACCGTAGTAAAACCATGGTATGAACCACGGTCTGAACCGCAGTCTAACTCGTGGTTTGAACCTCATAATTGAATCGCGGTTTGAACCAAATCGAACTAAATCATAGCGGTTTGGTTTGGTTCGGCATAAATTTTTTAATGGTTCTGTTTGATTTGAATTTTTTCCAAATCGTTTACTAGTGGTTCGGTGTATAAATTTCTCCAAATCGAACGATTTACACCCCTAAAGATTACACCCCTAAAGATTAGTAATGTAAAGTATGTATAAATGGTTTTTTACAATGTTTTTTACTTTATTTTCCCTTTCCAACAATTTTTTTTAATGATGTCTCAAGTTAAGAGTCGAGAAGAGGTTCCAACTAAGTTGAAAAGATATCAAGTTTGAAAGTTGTACTTTATAATATGCAAAAAATTCTATCCTATTTTGCCTATTATGAAGACAAATTTAATTAGAAAATCAAATGCTAGTAGGCTCCGTTTGTTTGGAGGAAAATGTTTTTCGAAAAATATTTTTTTTCATTTTTCGGTGTTTGTTTCGTATCAGAAAATGGGGTAAACTTCATTTTTATCTTATTTTCCGAAAAACATTTTCATTTTTCGAAAAAACATTTTGCTGGAAATCATTTTTCGAAAAATGTTTTACGCTAAACAAACGGAGCTTAATAATTTAATTATTGAAAATGCACCTTTAACCTTGGGTTTGGTTAGATAGGCCCACGTGGAGATTGGGGGTGGTTCGATTGGTATACCAACTACTATATTTTATGTATATCATGTATCAACCAAGTATGAATTGGTATACAAAAATGTGTACCAGTACCAACCACAAAAAGTCGGTATACCAAGTATATTGGTACGGTTGGTACTTGGTTGGTACGGTTGGTATTCGAATATACCATATGTAAACATAGACAAAAAAATGCATTCACAGCATGAAATTTATGAACAAATGAATTAACATAATGAAATACAATGACAGACATCCAATCAAATGAAGTAAATAGAAATCACTACATATCTTAGTTTCAAAATAAAACACAGTTAAGTGAATTCAGTCAATACAACATTGCTTTATAAAGATAAATTTAAAAAAAAAATTCACTTTTGAACAAACCAAAATGAAAGGATAAACCAAAAGGACCCCTTTCCATTAATAATGCTTTCTTTGATAAGCTCTCTGTTTATGAACTACCAAAATATCATTCTCAAATTAAAAATACTACTCATAATCTCCTGTCCAAAATTAATATCTACTTCCTGGAAAAAAATTTGAAAATGAATGTCTATTTTTTTAAAAATAAATATATTTTAAATTATATTTAAGCAATTATTTCCACATTTCGTCAAATACTTGAAAAACTAGAAGTTTGGTAAACGGATTACGGATAGCAAAAAAAATTATTTTATATACTTATATTATTATATATACTAGTTTGACCCCCGTGCGAAGCACGGGCAGTTACTAACGAATAACTTATCGAAATCGAAATAAATACAAAAGAAAATAGAGATGTTTGTATACATTGTAAAATAATTTTTTGAAAATTATATTCTTAATACAAATATCATAATGAAAGGCACTAAAATAAATCTAGTGTTACATTTGTGCGATGCAAGGGGAATTATTGATGCTTAAGAAGACGGAAATAAAATAAAATGACTAAATGAGAAAAATATTTTTATACATTGTGAAATACAGCTTTAAAAGACAACATTGTCGGCGCAACTTTCGAAAGAGGAAGGAAAATCGTCATTACATATCAATATATTCGGACTATCGGGATTGTGAACTTTTTTTAATGTGAAATAAATTGAAAACGACAAATGACATAGTATCGATTTAAAAGGAGGCCAACAATGAATAAATATTGACCTTTGAATTTTATTAATAGTCATAGCATAAAAGGAATACAATAATACAAATACCTTGAAATGATAAAATAGACACTATATCGTACAATTTAAAATAATTTTTTTTCCAGGCAATAATGATACATTAATCAGATGTAAATATAATCTAATAAATTAGTCATTAAACTAAGAAATAAAAAGTTTTTAGAAAGTAAAAATTGTATAAGAAGGCCATTTACCAAAAAGAACTTTTAAAAGATGGATATTTAAAAAAAAAATCACACAAGCTGATTGTTACAACAACACTCCCTGATTATTACAAAAAAACTCTTTTATAGATTGCCAGATAATTACTGCTCTTGAAAAAGAGGTTTAAAGATTGGTCTACACGTGTCGAGAAATTTAAAAAAAACAAAAAAAAAAAAAACCCTCTCGCGGCGCGCCCAATTTTGCTCTATAATAGATTGCAACGTCTATATTCAGCCTTGTTATTTGCAATTTAGCCACGACGTGAAATGTCCAAAGTGCCCTTCAATGGCAAGTAAAACATCCATTTAGTACCCCATTATAATTGTATGACTATTATCAATATGAGTAACTATATCCATTTAGCATAATTTTCAAGCCCAACATAAAATGGTAAAGAAAACAATACTATATAAGTACATATATTGAAAGAAAGAAAAAAGAGGAAAAATTATAAAATTTTGAAAACAATAGGTCATATTTATTTACATTAACTAATCATGAACGTAATTATGATATTTATTTTCAATTTATCTTATTTAATTTTGAAAAGAAAAATCAAAATCCTAAAATTACGAACATTTGTGTTAAATGAAAAAATTTCCCCAAACCATCCACTCCCTCATAAAAACCAACCCACTTCTTCCTCACCCTCTTTTAAAATACCAATTTATACTATCTATATTTCTTAGAATATTGACATGCACTTCAATCAAAATTTTAAAAATGATGATCATCTTTACCATCTTTCCCGATATTCGTCTTTATTAATACTTTATTTACTAAGATTTATTTTTTTAAAAATAAAATAAATAAAATGTTTGATGTATCGAACTAAAATCAACTCAATAACCATATTACCCTTTCCAAATCATTATCCTATACCCCATCACTTTTATTTTATACCCTCTTTTAAAATACCAATTTATACTATCTATATTTCTTAGAATATTGACAGGCATTTCAATCAAAATTTTAAAAATGATGACCATCTTTACCATCTTTCCCGATATTCGTCTTTATTAACACTTTATTTACTATGATTTATTTTTTTAAAAATAAAATAAATAAAATGTTTGATGTATCGAACTAAAATCAACTCAATAACCATATTAACCTTTCCAAATCATTATCCTATACCCCATCACTTTTATTTTATATTTCGTTTTATAATTAGTAAAATTATTATTATTATCATTATCATTTCTAATTAAAAAAAAACTTTACACTTAATTAATTTTGACTAAAAACATATTGAAAAATTAAAAAAGAAAATTAACAAAGGATGATTAAGCAATTTATATTTAAAAATAATGGTTTTTTTTCTGTGTCCAAATTAAATGAAAATAGTCTCTATTTAAAGAGAATTTTTTTTTATGAATTTTGGTGTAAAAATATTTTTTAAAAAATTAATTTATTATAAAATATTTTAGGTAAAAGAAATGGGTGAAAAATAAAAATTCGAAATCCAACCAGCCAATAAGAAGCCGCCAAGTGTCCAAACCAAAAAAAAAAAAACAAACAAACTTCAGCTGGCTGCATGGGCTTCACGCGGGATTGTCGGCGCGTGTCACGCACGCGCCAAGGAATTGACCATAACGCCCTTCAGCCAAATGACGACACGTGGCAAAAATTCCAAAAAAAAATGAAAAAATAAATTATCCCCCAATCACAGCTTGCCACCTTTCATTTCAGCCGTTTTTTTTTTCAATTTTGCCATGGCATGAAAAGACCAAAATGCCCCTCAAACCTCCTTTTATTACCAAGATCTTGTTATTATATATACTAGTTTAACCCCCGTGCGATGCACGGACAGTTAATAACGAATAACTGATCGAAATCCAAACGAATACAAAAGGAAATAGAGATGTTTGTATACATTGTAAAAATATTATTTGAAACATATATTGTGAGTAAAAATATCAAATTGAAGGTCACTAAAATAAATATAGTGTTACATCCGTGCGATGCACGGGTAGTTATTGATGCTTAAAAAGACGAAAATGAAATAAAATGACTAAATGAGACATACATCTTGATACATTGTGAAACACATCTTTACAAGTCAATTTTATCGGTACAACTATCGAAAGAGGAAGGAAGATCATCATTACATATCAATATCTTCGGACCAACGGGATTGTGAACTCTCGATAATGCAAAATATAATTGAGAATGTCAAAATACATAGTATCTATTTGGAAAAAAAGACCAACAAAGGATAAATATCTACCTTGACTTTTATTAATAGGCATAATATAAGAGGAAAACAATAATACAAATATCGTGAAATAAAAAATAAATTATCGTACAGTTTAAAATATTTATTACAGACAATTATGAGATATTAAATAATGAATAAGTGATTCACCCAATAATTAAATAGAAACTCAAATCCAAATTCATCATCCCCTATATGAACAATCCATAAATTCTCTCTTCTATCAATTATTTTAATTCATCTTCATTTTAAAAAAAAAAAAATTATTAGACATACATACACATAAACAAATTAAAGTAATACATAATAAAATCGAAAATTTTATAGGTAACGAAAATTAAAAAATAAATTTAAAAATTTATTATTATTATTGTGTATTAGTTTTGTAAAATAAATATAAATTTATAAATAAACATTGTAAAAATATAAATTATATATATATATATATATATATATATATATATATATATATATATATATATATACACACACACACACACACAAGGGGGTAAATTGACCCTCCTCCCCCATAAAACTCTACATATATCCCATTATTTTTTTATTATTATTTAAACCGATATCTCATTTTTTTTAATGTTTACAACAAATAATACTTTGAGAATATGCTTCTGAGGTACCCAAACTGTATGCTCAAACGACGACAATTAAAATAAAACAAAAAGAAAAGCGAGTTGTTTTATATATTGTGAAAACTTTCTTGAATACTACATTGTTAGTAGAAACATCAAAGTGGTAAGTATTATCATCATTACATATCAATATTTAAAATAATTTACCTTTTAACTTTGGATGTAGCGACATATAATTTTTCATGGCAAAATTTTGTTTTTTTCAAAATAAAAACTAATTATTTATAAAAAAAATATAACTCATTCTAGGATGAAGGGAGCTATAAAATTATTTAAATTGCAAAGTAGATGAAACATTGATTAGTATAAAGAGCAACTATAGAGACAATAGTTACAACTCAATATAACTTAAAATGAACAAATGACACATTTTAAATATATAGATGAAGACTTAAAAAATTGAGACAAAGCTTTTAGTAAAATGAGTACATACACCATTTCCTATCCACATTAAAAAAAAATCAAAAAATAAAATAAAGTGAAATAATAATTTCTTTATCTAAAAATATTATTTATTTTCTTCACTATTTTTTTTTTCAATCAAATTAATTCCTATATTATAAATACACACTTTTTTAGACGAATAGAAAAATCGTCAAATTTATTAAGACTTTATTTACTATGCTTCAAAGATTTATTTAAAAAATAATTAAAAATATTGTTTGATATATCGAACTAAAATAAACAAATTAACCATACTACCCCATCCCACTTATTAAATAGAAATCAAAACCCACATTCATCACACTCTCCTATATATATATATATATATATATATATATATATATATATATATATATATATATATATATATTATAGATTATTATTATATTAAATAACCCTATATACTTTATAAATACTTTTGTTTAAAAAAAATTCAACACCATCCCAACTCATCATCCTATACCCCACCACTCTTATTTTATTTTAGACTCTTTATTTTTAAGATTAGTAAAATAATAATAATAAAAATAATTATTATTATTATTATCATTTATAATTAAAAATAAATATTTTACACTTAATTAATTTTAACTAAAAATATATTAAAATAAAAGAAAACTAACAAAGGATAATCAAGAAATTTATATTTAAAAAAGAGGATTTTTTTCTTCAAAAATAATTTTGACTAAAAACATATTGAAAAATTAATAAAGCATAATTAAGAAACTTATATTTAAAAATAAAGGTTTTTTTTTCTGTGTCCAAATCAAATGAAAATAGTCTCTATTTAAAGAGAAAAAAAATTATAAATTTTGGTGTAATTTTATTTTTTTTAAAAATTAATTTATTATAAAATAATTTGAGTAAAAGAAATGGGTGAAAAATAAAAAATTGAAATCCAACCACCCAATAGGAGGATGCCAAGTGTCCCAACCAAAAAAAAAAAAAAAAAAAAAACATAAACAAAATTGAGCTGCATTCATGGGCTTCAAGCGGCGTTGTCGGAGCGTCCCTCTCACGCGCCAATGAAATGACTAAAACGCCCTTCAGCAAAATCAGCAAAATGGCGACACTTGTCCAAATTTCCAAAAAATAATTAAAAAAAAATATAAAGCCCAATCAGCAATTGCCACGTGTCCTTTAAGTCGAATTTGTTTCCATTTTGCCACCTAGTGAAATGACGAAAATGCCTCTTAAAGCCCCTTTAATATATATATATAAATATAGATATAGATAATTATTTTTAATAAATAAAGTCGGTACAACCGGTATACCAATCGATTTTGTTTTTGCGTATCATGTACCCACCAATTATACACAATTAGTACGGTAGTACCGTATCAAGAGTTCTGTATACCGACTTTTTATACCAATTATAATTGGTACGAGTTGATATCCGAGTTGATTGGTACGGTCGAGTAGAACTTGCCACCCCTAGTGGAAATGCCAAAACGGATTCAAATTCGTGGGAGGTTCGTACGGATCGTTGTCCGTGGCCCGTTTGGTTCCGATCTGTTCAGCCCATGACCTGTAACCTGTCCAACCCGTTTTTCATACGGGGCGGACTTGGATTAAAGAAATTTGCACGAATCGAACTTTGACCCGCGGATCAGAAGAAATTTCAAAAAAAAATTACTTTTATCCAGGCCCGTCTCGTACTAAGTCTCGTATGAAATCTCGTATGAAAAGCGGGGCTAGAGCCCATTTTGGCCGTCTCCACCCATGAGCTTACAAAACGCCCAATCTAACAAAGTCAGAAACTAGGGCTCTTAGTTTCCATTCTCCGTACCTACCTGCAAACTGAAATTTCTGAAACATCGATTGATTGAGCGAAAAGCAACAACAATGGAGGGAGGAGGAGGAGAGGAACAGATAGAGAGAGTAGAAGATTCCAAGGTCTTGCAACAACAAAGCAAAGCCCTAGACAAGCTCACCGATCATGTCGAAGATCGTCAGCTCGATTCTACTCGTGTTCAGGAGGTCTCTCTCTCTATCTCTCTTTAATTTCAATTCCTAATATCTATCGTGGAGACTTAGTATTATTAGCTACCAATTTAGCTACCTATTGCAGCCCATTTCTCTAATTTCAACTTGTAAATGCTAATTGCTACACAAACATAAATTTTAAAATACAAAACTTTCATGAAGTATGATTACAGTGATGTACTATTGTGCAACAATTAGTGCATTACCAGTTATACTGTATAACACTTCAATGTGCAGAAAAAAAAAAATCATGTTTTCTGTGTGTACTCCCTCCGTCCCGCCCGAAGAGGCACAAAACCAACCTCGCACGCAAATTAAGGAAAATGATGTAGGAAAGAGAAAAAGTTTAAATGTTGTGAGTATGAAAAATTAAATAGGAGAGAGAATGAGTGGGAGGAATAGTTAGGGGAGAGAATGTTGTGAGTGTAAAAGTAAAGTAGGAGAGAGAATGAGTGGGTGGAATAGTAATAAAAACTTTCCTTTTTGGGAAAGTGGCTTTTTAAATGGGACACCCAAAAAGGAAATTTGTGTCTTTTCGGGCGGGACGGAGGGAGTATATCATATTCATTCTCCAATTTCAATTACTCCTACTGTTTTAAGTTTTCTGTTTAACTCGGTTTGAAATTAAGAAATGTGAACTGAGTCAATTGTAAATAGATTTTAAATGGAGTGATGGTATTAATATATAAAAAGAGAATTGTCATGTGGGAATAGACCTAATTAAATGAGTAATCAATTAAGGGTAAGATGACAACATCTTAACCGTGGGAGTATCGTTAGCCGTGGTGGTATCTGGCTAATGGCTACCGCTGGAACTCTCACCTTTGATAGGTATATTGTTAGGTGATTGATCTACACCCAGCTCTTGCGTCTCTTCCTTCTTTAAGCACTCTCGTGTCTAGCGAGCCTCAAAGTTCAACCTCCATTGCTGAGAGTTGGTCATGACCAATTGAGCTAGTTCGTAAGATCCCTTTGTAATTTTAGCTTTGTAACTCTAACTCCCTTCACCAATATGGGCTGTTGGTACTTGGAAGATTGTACTAGCTCAACTGTCTCATGTCTAGAGTGAAACTTGAACTTCCACTCTCCATTAAGGATACTTGGTAATTGACCGATGGAGCTAATTTTTGTGGTCTCTGTGTGTAATGATATGTAATATCGATTTATATGTATTTTGTATATGATCCTGTTTTGTTGGTATTTGCAGGCCATGGCGTCAATAGGTGCATCAAAGGAAGCTGATCTGGCTGCCATGAGGCTAAGGTTTGTAATTCGACCTATCTTATATGAACCGCTGAAGTGTTTTTGTATACCATAATTATTCAGTTTGCGAATCAGATTATATATGAACTGCTGGAGTGTTTCCGTATATCATTATTGGGAAATCAATTTAGATATTATATAGGAAAATAAAATACTTTTCCGAGATTAATATCATTCTAGAAGCCAACCGGACCATTTTTCTGATAAAGAATTGATACCGAATTATTTTTTATTAAAGCTTATCGTATTCACACCTATCTAGTGAATTGGATTCAGGATTCAGATGTTAACTGAAACACCTCCAATTTCCATGAGCCTCTAAATGCACCGATGCTAAAGTAAATATATTCATGTTCTGGGAAATTGTGTTTCCAAAATAAAGATTCTGGATTCACCTATTACCCGGCTTCCTATTTCCTTGATCCCTTATGGACAGTGACATTGATATCCAAATGCTCTGTACTGCATTGTGCACCACTAGTGCTCCTCATAGATTCATGAATGACATCATGGCATTAGTGATGACAATTAAGGACCGTTAGATAACTAGTGTACAAAAGAGGGTTGCGTTGCATTTGGACTCGTGATATTGTGGGTTGAATTACTGAATTGCAGGCTTCTACAACCTTATAACAACGATATAGTGTGTTAGGAATTGTGTCCCTTTCCTACCATGTTAAACATCTGTTTTAGTTGGTTACCGTAAATTCTTACCATTATGACCATTAGATCATGTGGTACACAATGGTATTACAGAGCATTTGGATTCGTAATATTGTGGGTTGGATTACCGAATTTCAGGCTTCTACGACCTTTTAATAACTACTCCGTATAAAAATTGTAGTAAGAATTGTGCCCCTTTCCTACCATGTTAAACATCTGATCCACTCGGTTACTATAATTTCTAGACGTATTAGATAATCGTCTGTAGCATATTGTCAGTAATCGATTGCCTAGATAGTATATGAGCATGGCCACTAAATGATGAGCACAATAAACTAGTGCCATGCAAGATTCTATGACCTTTTTAGTATTTTTAGCACCTACGCACATCACTTGCCACTACATACTCCCTCCGTCCCAAAATGATTGTCCCACTTTTTTTGCATCTATTACGAAGAAACTTTGAACAATAATTTTAGGTTGATTTAATTATACAAATGAAGATCTAAAACTTGCAATTGATAGTATTATTGATGGTGTATCAATAATGAGTTTTAGATTTTCATTTGTATAGTTAAATAAACCTAAAATTATTGTTCAAAGTTCCTTCGTAATAAAAGCAAAAAAAGTGGGACAATCATTTTGGGACGGAGGGAGTATTACATTTAGGTCTTTTCTAATAATGTTTACTGTTGGTTCGTTGAAGGGAGAAAGAATTGGCAGCTGTCAAGATCAACCCCGTTGATGTTGACATAATTGCAAATGAACTGGAGGTTAGTTCCACCCTAAAGCTTCATGCTCTTAAATACTTTGTTTTTAGTTTTGTTCAAGAACTTCTATGACATGTTTTTTTTCAACCTTAAACACAGCTGGACAAGAAAGTAGCTGAGAGGACATTACGTGAGCACAAAGGCGATGCTGTTGCTGCTATCCGATACTTGCTTCGCTAAATTTTCTTTTTAAAAATTTTTGTGTTTACAAACATTGAGGTTCTCCAGATATATGATGGATAAGTGGCATAATAACGTCGTTTGCCAGTTGCTGGCTTGTGTTGTATGCCTATTTTGCTTCAATGGGGGGACCTCTTTGTATTCTGATACTCCAAAATTATGCTATGGGTTTGTGTAATTGGAATCAAAATCGGGTTTATTTAAGTTCTCCCTCCCTCTCTCTCTCTGGTCAATTCACGATCTCTCTCACTCCCGAAGTTTGCTCTCTCAGGTTTATCCATTTTCGCTCTCTCTCTCTCTCTCTCTCTCTCTCTCTCTCTCTCTCTCTCACATGCACCTCTTTCTCGCAATCAAATTGGGTTTATTTATGCGCCAAAACTGCACTTCTGACATCCTGAGTATATAACAATCTTGTTCTGACTCCTTATGTCAGACCAATCTATGGTGTTTTTCTGTACAAGTATTTCTTATGGCTCCTAACACTACAATGATCTACTGTAAATAGCAATAATGCTATCATACAATGAACTGGTCAATAAAATGACGCGAATTGCAGAACATGCAAACTCAACAAGAGGTCAACACGAGACCTCACTCGATTGATAATTACAAACACAAAAGTCAACTCCAGACCTCTTCTAAGTTGACTTTTACTACGTTGTCAGCAACGGCTCTTTCCTGCACTTGGTTCTCTCCCAAACGTGAAATGTGTAGTTTTTTGTTCCGACATCACAAGCAAGCACCAGCAGTAAATTCACACACCCTTTTGTAGAAAGGGAATTATGTTTCTGCTTTTGAAATCCCGAGGTCAAAGTCAAACACAAAGCCAACCAAACGGAATTTGTCTAGCCTTCTTTTTGGCTGTTATCTCCCGTAGCATTACGGGTTGCCTGAAACTGCAGGGCAAACTTTCTTTGCAGATCTTTAAGCTTTTCAAGTATTTCCTGGAATGTGGGTCGGGATTGTGGGTCGCTGAAAAATTAAAGAATATAGTCGTTTTATAATGTGATTCCAGTACTTGGGAAAAAGCGAAAAAGTAAAGGGAATTTGCCCCATAAGTTAATTTTGGAACAAATCACTTCCCACTAAGTTCCTCGTTGTATTGAAATGCCCCGTAAGTTCTTATGTTGTATTATGTATAATACAACATTTAGTTATGCAGTAGTTTAAAATCATAATATTGCATCCGCACCACCGCCTCCGCCACAGCCCAGCTCCACCGCCGCCGTCTGCTATCGCCGCATGCCGGATTCCGATCAATTTTCGCCGGAATCCGGTCGCCGGAGGTCGGAATCTGGTCGCCGGTCCATGGGCTTCGGACTCCGGTCACAGGCGGCCACCGGAATGCAGTATTATGGCCTTAATTGATGTTGTATTTTCGAAACATAATACAACATCATAATACATCATAAAAGGAACTTATTGAGCATAGATTTAAAAAAAAGGAACTTATGAGGCAATGACCCAAAAGTAAAAGTTCGAATTACTAGAGAAGCTTGAACGAGATAAGAACCTGCACCAGCAACTTTCAATGATCGAAGCCCATTGTGGGTCCACATCTTTAGGTATATCTAACCGTTGGCCCATGAACCCTACAGCTCCAATCACCTGAGTAAACAGAAACAACAGTTCCTATAAGCAAACGGGTCGAAAACGATCAACTCAAATCTCTTCAATATTATTTTTCCCAAGTTACTTTCACTGCTCACCTGAGGTTTGGTCAAGTCTCACTGCAAACCCCCCCCCCCCCGGAGTGTTGGCTTTGTCTAACTGCCGCCATTATGACAACTTTATTTAGGACAAATGACTATTTTATCCCTAAATCATCCCAATATACTCCCTCCGTCCCTTTTGAAACTACACACTTTGGGTTGGACATGGGGATTAAGAAAAAGTGTTAGTGGAGTAGGTGTTGTGAGTATGTATGAAAAGTGAGGTAGGAGAGAGAAAGTGGGGGTAGGGAATAGTAATTGGAAAGTTCTTGTGAGTGTGAAAGTGGGTCCCATCGATTAAAGAAGTATTATAAACTTTACCTAAATGGAAGTGTGTAGTTTCAAATAGAACAACCTTTTGGGTAAAAACCGTAATTTCAAACGGAACGGAGGGAGTATATTCCAAATAATCTTTAAAAATTTAGGGGCTAAATAGTAATTTTGCATCAATAAAGTTGACAGGGGGAGGGGATGAGACGACACCAAACCTCAGGACGGGGAGGGGCAGTGAAACTTGTCCAAACCTGGGGGATGGGCAGTGATATTAACCCCTTTTTTCCTGTGTGTGCGTATGTGTGAAGTCTTTGACTGACTGGAAGCCATTGATTGGTAATCTATTCATCATGTAGGCTGAAAATATACCTGCATTGAGTTAAGATTGTCCCAAGGAATTTTCTCGGTGGCAATTTCCCATAACACCACACCATAGCTGTATATGTCAGACCTAAACATTGCCAACGAGCAATAATAAGTCAAAACTTTAAATTCACAGAAATATTTGATAAAAGAATCTGAATCTTCTTGATCAACACATACTTCTCATCTGAGAGTTCATTTCGAAGAACTTCCGGAGCCATCCATTGAGGCTAGTAAACAAGTTAAGCAGTAATTATGAGTAAATTTTAGCGTAAATCTACGTAGAACAAGAGAGCCTAAAAAAGTTACGGCAGTAGCAGTACCGTTCCTTTCCCAGTTTTTGTAGTCAGGTATGTGTCATGTTTGATACGTGAGAGGCCAAAGTCACCAACCTGCTCAATTGAACATAATGATAAATAAAACTACTAAACTTAATTATCACTCCCTCCTCTCAACTCGAAAAAGACAATCTCATCGACTTTTGCGAGTTATCAATTTCACTTTACAAACAAAACTATAAAATAAGAACAAATACTGCCTCCATCGCAAAAAGATTGTACCCTTTGACAAGTCAACTTTTTGTGGTTGATGCGTTACTACTGGTCCCTTCTTGATACTGCAAATTTTAATATAATTATTGTCTTTTTTTTAGAAATGAAACTATCTTTTGGGGACAAATTAAAAAGGAAAGTGAGACAATCTTTTTGGAGCGGAGGGAGTGTTTAAGCTTAAAAAGGGTAATTAATGAAATCTATTTTATTCCTTAGAAAATGTTTGTCTTTTCAAAGGTCAAGTCTTTGAGCGAAGTGAAGTACAAAGTACTGTTAATGGGGCAAGAAGTTCTTAAAGAACTTTGTTATTCAAAAATAATTAACTACTCCCTCCGTCCCACAATGTTAGTTCCAATTACCAAATTTGTTTGTCCCAAAATGTTAGTCCCATTCCTTAAGATTAAAACCAATGAATTTCCAAAACTACCCTTATGATAGATTAGTAAACAACTCACTAGTGGCATTTACTCAAAAGAGTAATAAATGGAGCTCTTAGGGATGTTAAAACCTTTGAATTGTCAAATGAGACCATCATTTTGGGACAGATTGAGTATTAAAAAAAGAGCAATGATCATCACTAGAGACTGACCTTCACAGTCCAGTTCTTATCAACGAGAAGATTTGAAGACTTCAAATCACGGTGTATAATAGGAGGGTTGCAATGGTGAAGGTAATTCATGCCGCGTGCCTGTACGATGAACAACAGACGACACATAAGGATTATTTTTAAGCCCTCAACAAATTTTCGAAGCAGAAAAATTTCACAAAAAGAATGCAGAGTGAAATGGGCCATGGCATGAAACTCACTATATCAAGGGCCATGTGAACACGGCGTCTCCAATCCAACCTGGCTGTATTCCTTTGAAGTAGCCGGAACAAACTTCCGCTGCATTGACATATGAAAGAACAAAATACATTCAACTCCGGGCATTACGTTATAAATACTCCCTCAGTCCCAAAGTAAGAGTCCTACCTTGCTTTGCATGCTTATTAAGAAATTAATAATGATGGGTAAAAATTTCAAGTGGGTTGAGGATATAAATGTCCAAAACACTATTCATAATGCAAGTGAGCAAAAAGTAGGCTAATAAGTGTTGGTTCTTTTGTAATTATACAAGCATTATAAGGACAAAGTTGTCCAAAACAATATACTCCTACATTTTTTGCCATTTTGAAAATGAGACTCTTTACTCTGGGAAAAACCAAAAAGGAAAGTAGTACTCTTACTCTGAAACGGAGGAAGCAACAAAATCCATGATTATATTAATGAAAAATCAACTGGAAACATGTGATTGGTTGAATACTGCAGATCATGTCCATACGTAAGGAGAGGCTTACAGAGTATGCCACTCCTTACGTATGGACATAATCATGTAGATCACACACACACATATATACAACGAAATCCATTATGATGCTCGTCATTTTTTTTCTTCATACACCTCGGAAACAAATTACGTTCTTATTTTTAACTTTTTCAGTGATCATTGCAGGGGGCATCAAGTCATAGTATTTTTTTTTTTTTGTAAGGACAAATACAGATTCATCACAGATAATAAAGAAATTCATAGGGAAGTGGAGAATGAACCGTGGAAGGAACTCAGTAACGATACAGAGACGCTGAGGCGAAGTTACTGCACCCATAAAGAGCAGAATGCTCGGGTGTCGAAGCCTTTTCATAAGAGATACCTTCAAAAAGAAAAGCAGGTAGAGCTGATGCATCAGCACTTATGCTTTAAGCTCAAAAATATTTCCATAAAAGGAATTGATGGAAAAACTTTCTGGAGGTTAAAACAGTTTCTGAAAAGATTTCAATTAAACACTGATTTTCAGTGGAAGAGAAAAAAAAGGTCTGAATGATGTGTCAGAGCGTTAAAATGTAAAAAACCCTCACTTCCTGTCTGAAAGCTGATATCATATCGTCTGAATACTCTTGCTTGGAGAATACCTTGACAGCAACATCCTGCACAGTATGGTCATAACTCAATCAATCAAGTAAACTACATACAAAAAAAAAAAAAAAAAAAAAAAAGTAAATTACATCCTTTTTTATCATACAACCCACTCAAAAATAATCTTGAGTGTGATGAATATTAACGCAATACCATCCGCAAAAAAAGGAGTTAATCATCACTACTTCCCAATGGTGGAAGGTGGGACTTCTCTCCCACGGTATCCTTGTCATAGGCAAGCTAATTGCCCAGTAATTAGTCTTAAATATATTCAAACCATAGAGTATCAAGCCCATCACCTAAATGTTTCCAGGCAGCTACCCTAATGCCAACTTTCTTGCGGGACCCATTACCATTTAGGTGGTTGGCACCCTAAATGCTGCATAAACTAGGGAGAACAAGGAACTTCCTACTTATTTCAATGCACAAATTTGACTTCCCTCCCCCCCCCCCAAAAAAAAAAAAAATGCATTCACTAATGTTTAGTACTCTCTCCATCTCAAAATGAACGTCCATTTTTTTTAATTTGCTCTTGAACAAAAAAAAAATTGAAATTCATTTTGGGGGGGGGGGTAGAAATTATTGGCCAGTGGAAGAATTCCCCTTGGGATTTTCGGAATAGAGTAGGGTGTTAGGGAGTGTTGTGAATAAAGAAGGGTAGATGATGATCTTTAATATACGATTTTCAATTGCCAGTAAATATTTGGTCCCATATTTGGTATATACAAGAATGGTTGCTTGTTCTTAAGTTTCGCAGGAGGAATAGAAAAATGAATGAAAGTAGCAGGGAGATGATAGCTGGTTATCAGGATTCAGACTTTCTTCCTTCGACTAATCCAAAGCTCTATTGTTCCATGAATGATGATTTCAAGATAACAATATCCAAATTTTTAGATGTTTTTGTTTAAGGAAAATGAGCCTGTAAAATATTCTAACGTCAAAGGAAAATCATCCGTGTTATAGGGGAATATTACTAGCGGAGTTTGAGCTCCCCAAGTAATTTTCTAGAAAATGAATCTCCTCCCACAAACTTTCGTCTCTTAACTCTCTACTTATCTCAACTGAGAACTATTATTCATGTTTTCTTATTATTATTTATAAACAGGAATTGTATGAAGCATTTTCGGGTTCTCCAGTATTGACAAGAATACTAAACTTAATATGAACTTAACTTCCGGCAATCATTTTTTTTTTTCATTTGAGTGACGTGTTGCAAGTGATAGAAAGTGACCATGCAGGCATGCACAAAGGTTTTAGCATCAATTGAACTTCACCGCGTGACTGATGTTCTTATGTGGACATCATTAAGAGTATTAAGATGTTAATGCAGTTTACTCGGGAATGATGACAATATAAAAAGAAGGAGAGAAAGAACATACTGATCCATACCACAGCGCATGGTACACAGTCCCACAGGAACCTGCAAGAAATAAGTTAAAATGAAATTAGAACCAGAAAAGATTTCAAAAGACACCAGAGGTGAAGAGAAATGATGACCCGAAAGGTCAAGTAAGTTTCATTTACTCCCTCTGACCCATAATAAATGTCAAACTTTCATTTTTTTCCATCCCGAAATAAATGTCGAATCTCTAAACAAGGAAATTGACTTGGTGCAGTTTTTTCATTGTACAAGCAATGTACAAACTAGTAAAGCACCTTCCTTAAAAATGCTGACAAGTCAAATGCAATATTCATTTTGGGACGGAGGGAGTAACAACTAACCTTGCCCAATCTGTTCTCCAATTGTCAAGTCTTCCCACAAGATTTCATAGTCCAAGCTATCGGAATCCATGTCCACTTTATTAACTGCACTACTGTTTGTGCTTCCATAGCTACTCGCACTACTTGTACTATTAACATTGAATGATGACCAGGACCCTGGAGCCTCATTAGCTGCCCGATTGGTTTCACATGCTTCGCTTTCTAATGTTGTACGACCCATCGAACCTGTTTGAGGGCTGCCTGTATCGTTTTCTTGATCGTTATGTAACCAAGGCCACGCAAAATGGGTAGTTTTTGCCTCCATCCCACCTTCTCTTTCATTTCCTTTCCACGGCCACGAAATGCCTTTCTTACCCATCCATGCCTCTGCCTTCGAAGAAATAATCTTGTGGATCCCAGGTTTATTTTCTCCTTCATCACCAGAATCTCTTAAGTGTTCTCTTGGGGAATGCTCCTCGTGGACCACAGGAGTATAAACTCCAAATACGGATTGGGGATTATCCCCTCTTGGGGTGCTTGCTCCACTTGAAAGTGCATCCTCCCTATGGTCTAAAGGAGGCACGGCTGAACATCTGTGATCGGATTGATGACTATCTCCACTCCCACCTTCATGATCTACACTTTTCTCTCCGGTCTTCATTTTAGACTTTACTTTGTTGCTCACCTTTGTAGCCTGTTTTAGTGTTTATACAGATTAAGATAGGCTACAGAGTATTAACATTTTAAAGTGACCCATACAAATTGGATGGCAAGAATTACAAATAATAAGAATGAGTGTGGCTACTACAACGATATGGACCTGACATAATGACAAAAAGGGATTCATGATGCCAATTCCAACCAATCCATGAGGGCTGAGTTTTTTTGACCTGACAAACTATGTAACAACTTAAAATGGACTTGACAAGACAAACCATTTAAGAATGTAGCTTTATTGCTTGCACCTTCTTGAAATTGCATTAATATTAAGATTTTTTTTTCTTAAAATTGGGACGGAGCAAAAATGACAGATGGACTATTTCGTTGAAACGGAGGGAGTACATAACAACATGACATGCATACTTTAAGTAAACCAAGTATCCCATGCTAGTATATACTCAATTCAATGGCAAAGTTCTTTTTCAAGTCCTAAGAGGGCATGGGATAGAATCAAACCCAAGACTCGAAGCCTTGGGAATCCCCAAACCTACCAGTGGCCACGCCCTGGGGTAATTCAATACGAAGATAGAATTCTAAAACCCGAACAAATTGTAATAGACATGACCTCCACAATTTAGTCCCTTCACTTGCAGAAACATTCTTACCCCCTACGTCCCTAAATGAATAACTATTTTCCCAAAAACTGTCCCAAAATGAATGTCTAATTTTTGGGGAAGTTACTAAATCCTCCCTCATCATACAATAAGTTCTAATCCAACTTGCACTTATAATGCAATATGATGAAATCATTATGGGTATTTATGAACTTATGCTACTATAATGCTTAAATTTAACCATATTGCAAGACATTCATTTAGGGACGGAGGGTGTAACTGCTAGGGCAAGTTTCATCATACTTAAACCGAGATCAAACTTTACTAATAATAACGAGAAATAAATACTTTAATACTCACCATCTTCGATAACTTCGATGCAATTGCAGCCGGTAAAGGTTGCTCCGGATCAAGTCCAAGTTTAGCAGAAGCAATCCTTCTTGGGCCACTGCAGCTTGGAGTTGACATAATTTCTTTAAATGGCCGTGTATCAGGTTCTTTAAATGGTCTTGAATCACATGATACACATATAATCCCAACCAAAGTTCCATTCTCATCATAAAATGGGGTATCGGTACAAACAACAAGAATTCTTTCCCCCCGCTTAGTAATAATAGGAAACTGCCCCGTCCAATTCTCTCCTCCCTTTATTGTCCGTTGTATTATTGCATGACCCACCTCATGATATCTGGGTTCGGTCAAAAGGTCAATCGGATTATGGCCTAAAGCTTCTGCAGCATTATATCCGTATAGCTTTTCAGCAGTTCTATTCCTGCACAATTCAAAATACCCACACAAAAAAATCATAACTTTTCATACCTTGCATTGTTTTCGGTTCAATCTTCCAGCTTATAAAACTAATGTTATCAAATTTAGAGATTGAAAATACAAATTAGATATACCGCAGGGATGGTTTAACAATACTATTTCAATAAACAGATGATATTCAAAATACAGAAATGCCAAGAAAAATAAAATCAAAGAAATAAATACACACACATGAATAAATAAATAAATCAAGAAAATGAGCATTCAAAGCAAGAAAGAAATTCAATTGAACTCACCAGTAAATAATGTGGCCGTTGAGATCATATATATGAACTGACTGACCCATTGACTGCAATATATTCAAATACTGAGTTTCTGTAAACTTCACAGCAGCAGGGCCAGAACCGCCGTCGCCACCACCTGAGTTACCAACATCTTGACTTCGACTTTCCTTCCGCAAAGGCGACGAATGCCGGAAAGACGGTGAACCCATCTTGAAAGCCGCAGCTGCGCCACCCTCAAACCCACTACCACTAGGACCGGCGACGCCAGTAGCTCTCCGCCGTGGCCTCCCACCAGACCGAAGGGGAGACACCGAATTAGACCTTTGTCTGTTCGATTTACGCTCCCCGGAGATCAATAGCTTGGACATCTCTTGTTTGAGATGCGCATGCCCTGCTTCTAAATCCTGGATCTTCTTCAATAGCTCCTCCGCCGGTGGCAGGGGCGACGGTGCTGCCGTATTATCCATTTTTAGCCAATACCCAATTTGAAAAACTAAGATAAACCCCCAAAATTCCTTATTGGGTATTGATAAATCTTGATTTCTTGAAATGGGTTTACAGCAGTTGAAAATGAAGTTGAGAAATTGTCTTCCTTTCTTGAAATCTCTCTATCAAGATCAAGACTTTGTCTTTCTAATTTTTTTCTCTGATTATTTGATTTTTGTATAATTAATCTCTTGAATAATCCGTATAAATGAGTGAATCGTAAAGTCAACTACAAAAAAAACTTAGGAGGGTTTGGGTTTTTGGGAGGTCAGGAACTACTATAGTCCTACCCCTTGTTGCCCTCCCTCCCTCTCTCTCTCTCTCTCTCTCTCTCTCTCTCTCTCTCTCTCTCTCTCTTCTAAAGAACCCAATTTGTTTTTTAAGTGTTTAATTATTTGGTTTGTGCAACAGAAATTGTGTTAAGAGGACAAGTGTGTTTCTTAATGAATTTGCAACATACTAATGTATACTCCTTCCGTCCCGTCCGAAAGGGCACAAATTTCCTTTTTGGGCGTCCCATTTAAAAGGGCACAACCCCAAAAAGAAAAGTTTTTATTATTTTTGTATTCTTCCTACCTCACTCATTCTCTCTCCTACTTTACTTTTACACTCACAACATTCTCTCTCCTAACTATTCCTCCCACTTATTCTCTCTCCTATTTAATTTTTCATACTCACAACATTTAACCTTTTTCTCTTTTTTACATCACTTTCCTTATTTATATCTTAATTTCCGTGCTAGAAAGCAAAATTGCCCTTTCGAGCGGGACGAAGGGAGTAGTCTTTTTTCTTCAGCATAATAGATGTAAGAAGCAAGAGATTTTGGTCTTTAATATGTGAAATTTAAGATTTTGCATTAATGGGTACTTTGTATTCGATAATTGATAATTGAGTGCAAGATTCAATCTCATCTTTGAGTAGGAAAATGAGACTTTAATTTAAATTTTATTGAAATTATGTTTTTTTTTTTTTCCTAATCCAAATAGTGATTGTGCATTTTTGTTATTGCTTACATGCTTGCTTGCTTGCTTTTTAATGTTTCATATTGGGAGTTGTTGCCCTAGTTGACTCAAGGGTTTTCCTTACAAAATGCTCTAATATTTTTCTAACATATTCAAGATATCTCTACTAGTCCTTTTGAGTAGCATATAAAAAAAATTTACTAGATCATTGAGATCATATCTAAAGAGTTAGTGATTAATAATCCTCCTTCCTAAGTATCATTAATTAATGAACATCTATTTTCTTCCCGTTCTCTTTACATCTATTCCACAAAGGAGATGGAAATTAGAGTAGTTATCCTTTCTTTTCTTCATTTGTTGTATATATATATGTTGAACATGAAATTTGTTAGAACGTATTATATGTAGAAGATGAAAATAAACAACAATCACACAACACATATATACGTGATTCATCAACTTAACTACGTTCAAGGAGAGAGTGAAAGAATATTATTATATTATGAAAATCAACATATTACAATCTCTAATATAGTGCAAAAAATTTTGATCACAAGAATTCATGGGTGTGAAAACCCTATATATAGAAAACAGACGACTTGGTTGTTGAAACCCTAGATTTAAAAAACATAAGATGAAGAGAACAACAAAATTGGTTAGGGGATTGAGGGTATTTATACTGCCCACTTCTTGCCCACTTCTAACTCTGCAGGATTTTATAACTCTGTACAAAGTTTACCGCAAATCAAGCCAAGAATGGGATAGGGCGTGATCGCCCCTCATGAAGGGCGCGACTGCCCCCTTTGTCCAAAAGCCTGCGCGCGATCACTTCAGGAATGGGCACGACCGCCCCTTTTAGGCAAAAACTTCGTGCGACCGCTCTCCATTAGCTGACGCGATCGCTCCTTACTCCAGATCAGGACTTATCAGTTTGCTTTTGTTTAATCCCCTAATTAGGCGTCCCCAACTTAGATGACATTAAATTCAACAAAATTATTATAGCGTACACCATAATAATAAACAAAAACTCTAAATCAAGCGAAATTCGATATTATTTTCGATTCAATATCATTAAAGGTTAGAAATTTGAACCACACCAAAAATAATTAGTATCAAACTTGTAATAGTATAACACATTTAATATACAAAAAACCCAATTTTTTTTAAAAAAATATAAAAATATTAGATGTTTAACTTGAATAGGTAAGGAAGAGTTGGTATTATAAAAAACGTGTTTTTTTAAGGTTAATGAAAAATCATTTTTACACTGACACTTAATAATACATGAACTGACACTCTTCACATTGTCACTTTTTTATATTAACACTGACACTTTTTTATCCTAAATTGGCACTCTTTTATACTGACATTTAATAATACATGCACTGTCAATCTTCACGCTGGCATTTCTTTAAACTAACACTGACACTTTTTAACACTAACACTGCACTTTTTTACACTGACACTTAATAATACATACACTGACACTCTTTACACTGGTCTGACACTCTTTACACTGACACTTTGTTAAACTAACACTGACACTTTTTTACACTAACACTGTCACTTAATAATACATGAAATGACACTCTTTACACTGTCACTTTGTTACACTAACATTGACATATTTTTACACTGACATTTAATAATACATGCACTGACACTAATTATACTGACACTTTGTTACTATAACATTGTCACTAGCGAGAGAATCAAAACAAGTTTTTTATAAAATTAAGAAAAAATAGTTTTTTTTTTTAATTTTGGCGGTAAGGAAACTACTAGTATCTCTCACCGCGTGAGCAAACAATTTCTTCAAAAAAATTACATGAGACAAAATCAATGCAATGATTTTTTCATTACAAATCGTACCTTCCCAATGTATTTCTAATTCTAACAATCTTGAAAGGATGATTCTAAAGTCATCAAAAGAATGTGCATGAAATTTACAAAGACATACTTTTCTCAATATCGCTTATCAATCAGTGGCGGATTCAGAAGTTTTTATTAATAGGGGCAAAAATTACACTAAATTTCAAATGGGGCATAAAATGACTAATATAATATTTTGATTTTGTATTAGGGTGATTTAAAACTAAATCATACATTTTATTTATATAAAGGTCAAAGAAGGAAGAAAAATAGACAAAATAAAATTTCAAGAAGAAAGATGGGCTAAAATCCAACTATTTCCACATGTTATTCTAACTTGTTTTATTCATATATAAAACTTGCTATTGCTTGCCTTTTTTTCAATTATAATATCTTAAATACAATGTAGGAGAGAGAATCATTAATTTTTGCAAGAGAAGGCAAAGATATATGTCAATGATCGAGAGGCTCATCGGCTATTTATCGCTTGCCCATTTTTTTTTTTATTTTTTTTGCTAATTATTCGACCTTTGGTAGCTTGAAATTCACGAAAAAGTAAAGGCGGCTGAAAATTGACACACCTTTTTTGTCCCTTCTTTATCTGTTAAAAGAGCCTTTAAATCCTTTTGTCGTATCCCCTTTTCTTGATCGGGGAAATTAATTTAAAAAATTGATAAAATGCATTAATTTAAAACAATAAGATGGCTCACCACAACAATCGAAGGTTCACCCCTAACACGATGATTGTCTTATGAATGAGCAATTCTTCGTAAACTATCTATCGCGTCATTCCGAAACATTTTACAAGTTTTAAGCGAAACAATAAAATTAGAAGAAGTTTTACCTACAACAACTATAACATTTTCAAAGAATGACCATATTCGAAATCGCCTCAAACATGTAGACAATATGATGATCATGTGTCCGATTTTAATGTTACTAAACTGAAATTTCATAATGTTTTAGAAAAACTAATTCTTCATGAAACTTCAAATTTAGGCTCCGTTTGTTTTGGGGAAAATGTTTTCTGGAAAACATTTTCCTCATTTTTCGGTGTTTGTTTCGCACCAGAAAATGGGAAAAACTTCATTTTTATCATATTTTTCGGAAAACATTTTCATTTTTCAGAAAACATTTTGCCGGAAATCATTTTCCGGAAAATGTATTACGCTAAACAAACGGAGCCTTAGGTACTTTTTCTATGTAAAAAAAATAAAAAATTTAAAAATTTAATGAGCTAAACATGCTTGAAGGAGATCACTGCAAAGATGATGACTTCATCAGAAAGTAATAATGTAAGTCCAACAAAAAAAAAAGGTATTTTTCTCCACTAGGTATATACTTCCCCCGCCTCCCGATTACAAAAGACACAAAATGAATTATACACACAAAAAAAAAACGTGTATAATGTAGTAATTGTTGTGGAGTTGGTCTTATACAAAACTAGTTTTTTTCTTAAGATAAGGAAAAACGTGTTTTCCAAAAGCTGTTCAAAATAAACGGTGACAATTTTGTAATTACTGGCAACCATGTTCAAAATAAACGGTGGCATTTTTGTAATTACTGGCAACCATGATAAATGTCAGTGTTAATATTACAAATGACCAGTGATTTCATACTGGCATTTTATAAACATGAAACTGGCACTTTTTACACGGACATTTTTTTATACATGAACTGACACTCTTCACACTGGCACTCTGTTACACTAACACTGGCACTTTGTTACACTAATATTTTTGCTGGCTCTCAAAAATACAAGCACTGGCATTCAAAAATACATGGACTGGCATTTGAAAACACATTTACTGGCACTCAAAAATGCATATACTGGCACTCAAAAACACTAATAATTATTTTTGCTGATATTAAAAAAAACATGAGCTGGCATTCAAAAAAACATGGACTGGCATTCAAAATTACAAGAACTGGCATTCAAAAATACATTGACACTCAGTTACACACTTACTGGCACTCTATTATACACTAACTGGCACTCTATTATACACCAACTGGCACTTGATTATACGTTAACTGGCACTCAATTCTAAATGAACTGGCATTCAAAAACAAAAGCACTGGCACTCCAAAATACATGAACTGGCACTCAAAAAAACATATACTGGCACTTCAAAACTCACAAGCTGGCACTCAAAAAAAACATATACTCGGACTCACGGCTTTGAGTTTCAGCAGGAATTGTGAAATTAGAATCGAAGAATTCGCTGATTCGAAAACAACCAAAGAATCCGTCGTCGTATATCGGAGATCCGTTGATAGTGACGTTGTTGAGCGAAATCTGAGATGTGGAAGAATTCGTGGTAATAGTGAGGGACTTTCCGGAGGATAAGGTAGGGATTTTGGTGCCGAACGGGAGGGCACGGAGACTGTCCTCGGTGAAAATGAAGGGGGAGAAGTGAAATTGGAGGAGATCGAGCGAAGGTTGACCGGCGTCAGAGAAGACGGAGTCGGGAGGAGTGAATAATGTGGCGGAACTTGGTTGGGCGAGTAAAGTTTGGGAGATTAGGGACAGGGTTAGCGACATGGCGACGTAGCCGGAGTTGGAGAGCGTTTCGCCGGCGTTGGGTTTGATTTCCGGTGGAAGAGCTTGGTTAGGGAGGAGATTGGGGCCGGCAATGGTGGTTGGGCTTGGTCGAAGAAGAAGGTGGGGAGCTTGGCAATGGAATTACGCCTTCTGCGTATAGAGAGAGAGAGGAGAGAGAGGGCCGGGAAAACACATTTTTTTGTTAACTTAAAAAAAAACGCGTTTCTTACAAGTTTTTGGCATTGTTGTGAGTATAAAATGTGAAGTAGAAGAAAGCAATTGAGGTAAAGAATAATAAGTAGATAGGTGATATAAATATAACAAAAGTGGATCTCATGAATAAATAAATATTATAAACTTTTTTTTTATTTGTATTTTTTATAATGGACACCAAAATTGAAATTTTGTATCTTTTGTACTACATATTAATACTTGTAAACAAAGGTATTGGAGGATCATATAAGTCATTATCAAAAAAGTTTGCTCATTGCTATATTTCTTTCTTTCTTTAATAAATGTCATTATTGTTGATTTGTTAATGTTTTTAAAATATAATTTACTTATTTATATACTATGATGCTGCAGGAAATGTGCTTATCAATCTTCCTCCATGTGGCAGGACTGATCACCTGGCTTCTTGACCTGAAAACAGAATCCACGACTAGCCGGACGTGTCTCCGGCGAAGACGCTCGGGCGTGAGAGTAAGATAACAGTTGTATAAAGCTCAAAATGTATTGAATAATGAACTCAGAATACAAAATGGCAGTTACCTTTCACCGTTTGGTAGTGATGAAGTATTTATAGACAAGAGTGGTGTAATTTTAGGGAGGCGACATGTGCTCCGAGATTATAGCGGCAGTTACTTGATTGTGGGAACGTGTCTATAACGGCCCCTGATTTGTAGGGATGTGGTTATGAGAATTGTTCAACCAAATACGCCTTCAAGTATCAAGTCGTCACTTGTTAATTTAGGTCGAGGTCGCCATTCGAGGAATGGTCGACTCCGACCGTCTCGGCAGAGCATGGTTCGTACCCGAGTTATAATATGGATTCCGAGGTCGGACTAAGTTAAGCCTGGGCCTGGTGAGCCGGACTACGGGCTTAGTCGATCGATCCTTGAGATTGGCTTTGGGCCCTATTTTGAGTGGGCCAGCCTTATTGAGAATGTGGAAGTCCAGGCTGTCCGTGATTGGGCTTTACTCGTTTGGCCCAACTCGACACTTTTGGTATGTTCAGTGGCCCCCAACTTTCGAGTTGACTTCGTCGACTTGGAAGTTAAGAAGATTTCTTTGACGAAAATTGCTTTACTCGCAGTGTCGATGCTAGTCTTTGAAGTAGGTCGACCATGATGACGTGGCAACATCCCGATCGTTGGCGATGAACGGTTGGAGATGAAGGAGCGCCGATTTTAGTAATGATTGCAATTCTCGACTCTTGGAACTCCTTCTCGAAATCGCTTCGGTTTTTAATTTTGGAAAATTAATTTCGATTTTCCTTTCCCTTTCCAATTTTAGGAAAATATAAATAGCAAAATCCTCCTTCGTTTAGAACTTTTACCGTTTTCAAGCTCTTGAGAATCTCCGGCGAAAATAGCGAAGAAGCAGCTGAGTTAAATCGGGCTTCCATCTTCGGCAAGAATGCCTTTCCTATTCCGACATTTACAAAGGTATTTCTCTCCCATTCTTCCTTTAGAGCTTTAATTTCTCGTTCTATCTTTGATTTCTCGCCATGGCTAGAACCTTTAGTAGCGAGCCAGAGCTTGGTATGGGTACTGCACTGTTAATCGTAGGGTTTACAAGAATGTGAACGGTGAGTGGAGAGAACTGTCTTTGGATGAATGTGCCTCCATTTTAACCAAGTGGGAATTAAACTTTAGTGAGATAGGTTTGCCCATTGTAGGGGACGTTGAAAACCTGGTAGTCGATGACTCAAATGTCGTCACTTTCCATCTATTCCATGAACTGCTCGACCATATTACTTTGTTCTATGTTAGGGATGTCCTCAAACCCTCCTTCCTTAGGAATAGGATAGGCTTTCCAGGGGAGTCTAGGTCGCCCTTAAATAGGTCGACTGAAATTATTCATAGGCCTGACTCCCCTGTTTCTCCTTCTTCTTGTACAGATATTGCAACTCAAGGCGGAGCTACAAGCATCTACTTCCTCTCGGACCTTAATCGTTGATGCATTTGACGATACAAACCCATGCCAGAAAGAATGAGAGGGGTTATGTTCCCCAAGGGCCATTACGCGGAAAGAAGAACCTGCCCTCTAGGTATAGCATGATTTGGGATTTCTGTGAGGTAAGTAAGGAAGATTATAGGGTGACCATTTATACTCAGAGGGAGTTTATGAAGTTGTTTAGGTCGTCATTTACTAGGGATGCCACTAGGGTAGCCTTCTTCTATGGTCAATTTGTAGCTGGCCTCGTGGTTGCCTCTTGATCCCTTCATAAACGAAGTTTTAGAATGTGCCAATGCTCTTCCCCTTCACGAGCCAATACTTGTAGTGGTCCTTGTGTGCTTTGCTATGGTGTGCAGATTCTTAGGGTATGACCCTTGTATGAGAGTGTTCAAAGAATTTTTCAAGATAAAGTATAGTGGAGAGGACCCGAGCATCGCACCCCCTCTAAACCTAAATCTCCCAAGCTCTTCACCAACCTCCCAAGTAAGCATAGTGGCTGGAACTCGCATGTTGTTGTGGTAGAGAGTAGATTAGGATGGGAATTCCCATTGCCCAATGATGAAACAGAAGCCATAGATGAGGGGAACTATTGGGAGCCGACCTGGCATCTTAACTTGTATAGGGCTTTGTGTCGCTTAGTCGAGAGAAGACCCATTAGCTGGGAGAGTCTCGCTCACCACTGCATATAACTTCGTCCAGCCGGGATGATGTCCGGAGATGGAGTGGTAGAGCCCTCGTCCCCGTGGCTGAGAGGACAAATATATCCCGACCGGGTTACTCATTCTCTCGGGAGGTTTGGAAATTTGTGCGCGTTGCAGAAGAAGACGAAAACTACCGCAAGGATAACGGGGAGCATGTCGGTGGTAAGATCTTGTTCGCAACCCTTTACTCGTCTATTGCCTGCTTGTCTATCTGACAATATGATAGACCATTTGTATTGTGTCCCTTTCTTAGCTCGTCATTTGTTAGCTTGCGTATAAGATAATTGAGCCGTACATAGTTTGCTCGTACATAGAACTTGTGCTCGTATGTAGAACTTTCATATGTCGATTTAACACTTTGTTGTTTTGATTTTGTTGCAGTTCTGACCCCTGAGCAAGAAGCTAACATGGTTCGAATCGTTGGCGTTTCTGACAAGAAGAAAGCGAGGAAGGACCATGGGAAGGCTAAGCTCGTGCTCATGAAAAAAGCGCAGTGGAAGCCGCGTTAAGGACCCGCTCGCCTTCCAAAAGACAATATTGGGATGGTGCCAATGGAAGGGGTAGATGAAGAAGATCCTTTCTTTGAGCCGGTCATACCATGAGCGTGATCGAGGAGGGTAATGAATCCAACAAATCCGGCAGCTCGATGTGAGCTCCGACCCAACTACCGATGTCAATGTAGGGACCTCCGTCTTTGTCGGAAAGCGGGAACTAGTCCCTTGGATGTCGTAAACATTGATGACGACGTCATGGAAACCGAAGTTGATGATCAACCTCTCGAGGACTAAGAGGTTGCCGCGATCTCGACAAGGGAATGCTTTGTCTCATCGAGCCAACCGCTTCCACCTCCTCCAGCCTTCTTCTTATCCCAACCAAGAATCCATTGAAGAAAGGATGCAGAGGCTGAGTGATGTTCCCTCTCTTGAAGGAGTAAATTGCCTGAGTCGCAGCCTACCCGGCATACGAACTTGGGCCGTGTGATTGTGAGAAGAGCGGTGGATGTGGGTCTCGCTAGCTCACTGGGCCGATAAGGGCATGACACCCGAGGAATTCTCGGCTCGGTGCAGGCCGGCTCATTGCGAGGTAACTTCTCACTTTCTCTTTTATTTTAGTCGTCTGCTCCTTTACTCGATCCAATTGAATCTCGAGCTAACACTTCTTTGTTTCCTTTGGAATGCAGAATCTTACAATGATTGAGCAAGCCAAGAGCTCTTGGAGGGCCTCCATTGAGAGGGAGAGACAAGCCCTTCGTGATTATTCCAAGAAGGCTCAAGAGCTTGCGGAATGGAAAGAGAAGTATAACGACTTGGACAATTCGTATGAAGCCAACGAAGCGGTGAAGACCAAGGCTCTGTCCGACCTTGAGGCTGCAGAGTCCAAACTCAAGGAAGTGGAGGCTGAGAGGGTTGCTGAGAGGAAAGAACTGGGGAAGGCCAAGACTGAGCTGGCCACTATTAACAAACTTCTAAAGGAGAAGGATGCCTTCTTGCTCGAGTTGCATGAACAAAGATCGACTTGAGAGAGAGAAGAGTCGAAAGACCACAAGGCCGCTATCGAGAAAACTGCTAAGGATGCCTCTGAAGCCGCGGTTGAGAAGTTCAAGGCAGGGGACGAGTACTATGATGCCATAGTGTCTAAGGCCCAAGATTTTCTTGAGGTCGGCAAAAGACACATGGCCCGTCGTGCGCTTGTAGATCCAACGGCTACGGTTACCATCGAGCAATTAGCTCGTTGGTTTACTGAGTCCCAATATGATATGACAGCTCGTGGTGGTCACTCGCTCGTTCCTTACCTTGAAAACGATCTAGCTTTCATTGCCCAAGAGGATGAGGAGGATCACCGCGAGAAGTGGGAAGCTCCCCGTCCTTGATAGAAATTTTGATGTGGTCTTAGCGAACTCGACGATATCAAGCCATGGAGATTGAAACCGAGCAGACATATTCTCGAATCGGGTAAGCCCTAGAGCCCCAAAGAACAAGAAGATGGTGAAGGTCGAGCTTCCATTGACGACCAAGCTGATGTCGGCCAGGACTCTTAAATTATTTAGTTGAATTTGTAATGAACAAGCTCCAACCAACACTTTTTGCTCTTTTGATTCTTTGAATATTTGAATGCCTTGGCCCTATTTTTTGGGAGGCAAGATACTCTTGTAAATTTATTTTGTCTAAGTCTTAGCCCGTTTTGGGAGACTTATCTCTATCATAGCTGACTTTTGTTTTCAGAATGTTGTATGTTTTTCATTCCATATTGTATGTCGAGCTAGATGTAGCTAATATAAATGAGTCAACTTGAGCCTAGAGGCGACTTGATCTTGTTGGTTTAGTCGACCTCAGACTTGATTAACTTTTTCGTGAACGAGATTGATCATGAGTCGAACCTGTTCATACTATTGAAACTGACCCGGGGTCGAGTTAATTAGGACCAAGTTTATTAGGAATCATACTTGTTTGAATAGGCAAAGCTGATTAAGAATCGAGCTAAGTAAATCAAGCTGACTAAGAGTCGAGTTTGTTAGAACTAAGTCGACTAAGAGTCGGACTTGTTAAGTGAACAAAGCTGATTAAGAATCGAGCTTGTTAGAACGAAGCTGACTAAGAGTCGAGCTTGTTAGGGTGAAGCTGACTAAGAGTCGAGCTAAGATGAACTGACTAAGAGTCGAGCTCGTTAGAACAAAGTCGACTAAGAGTCGGACTTGTTAAATAAACAAAGCTGATTAAGAATCGAGCTTGTTAGAACGAAGCTGACTAAGAGTCGAGCTTGTTGATATTAATGTAACACTATGTTTGATCGAATAAACTGTTTTTTTCATTGAAGTAGGAATCATGCTTACATCGATTTGAAACTAGCTTTAACACAAACTTGAACTTTGAAATTGAAAAACTAGAAGTAGTATTTGATGAGGTGAGTAGCATGCCAAGGATGTTTCAACTCGTCACCTCCAGTGATGAGCTATCATGTAGGTCCCTTCCGACGACTCGAGTGACTATATGTGGACCTTCCTGGGCTAGGAGATAGCTTGTTCTCGCCGGGTCCTTCTACCCGTTGCCTCAATCTTTCTCAATACATAATCTCCAACTTGGAAAGACCTTGCCTTGACCTTCTTGTCGTGATAACTTTTAGTCCGCCGCTTGTAATTGACCATTCTGAGGTAGCCGTTTCTCGCTTCGTCGATCGTGTCCAAGTCGATCAACCCGTTGGTGTCGTTCGCTCTTGATCAAAGAAGGTCACTCTAGCAAGAGGGAATCTCGAGCTCGCAGTGCCATGGCCTTCCGACCCATATATGAGAGCAAAAGGGGTTTCCCCGTAGCCCCCGAGTGGTTGTACGAACCGCCCAAAGAGCAAGGGGGAGTTCGTCCAACCAATTGTTTCGTCGACCTACGAGCCCGGGCCTTGAGCGAAGATAGAACAAGTTTATTTGCCGTCGCCTTGCCCATTTCCTCGAGGATAGGCGACGTAAGATTTCCAATGTTTGATTCCAACTCGCTTCATCTCTCGCTTCGAAAGTCCTGGGAGAACCGTAAACCATCAGTTTGACACTATAGCTCGAGGAAAACCAAACCGACACCAAATGAAGTCATGAATAAAGTTGATAGCATTTTCCTCTCGTGATGCGAGCTAATGGTTTGGCCTCAACCCATTTAGTGAAGTAATCTATGGCGACGATCACATACTTGCAGCTTCCCATGGGAGGGAAGTGGTCCAATCGGTCGACGCCCCACATGTCAAACGGCCAAGCCGCGATCACAGGAGTCCGCTCCGTTGTAGGTACATGGGGAAGGTTGGCAAACCTGGCATTGATCACATTGCTGAACAAAGTTGTGAGTGTCGCCTCTCATGTGTGGCCGTAGTATCCCAACGTGATTAACTTGTCGCCAGCAGTCCCGCCCCCGGTGTCCACCACAAATTCCACTATGCACTTCGTATCAATAGGCGACCTCGAGGGTGGATGCACTTTAGTAATGGTCGAGTATAAGATCTTCCGAATAGGTCGCCTCCTTGAATGACATACCTTGAGCTTTCTTTTGATAGCTCGAGCCTTCTTCTCGTCATCCGGCACCACCACTTTCTAAGCATGCCTTCATTTCCTCAATCCAACACTTCTCCCGAGTCCAATTTCTTGAGGGATCATTTATGCATTGAATTTTTACTCTTTCATAGGCCGGACTTTCGAGGAAGGAGATAGGTTCATCATGTGGTTCATCCGAAGTGGCTAATTTCGAGAGGAGGTCGCCTAGCTCATTGTCTTTCTCGTCCAATTCTTTGAATCTCCTGTAATTCCAAATCTTTATCGCTTCCTTTACCAGGTCGCAATATTTGATCAACGTGGCACTAAGTACCTCGTACTCGCCTGACCGGTTAACTATCAATCGTGAATCACAAGAAGCCATAATCTTAGTTGCTCCAAAACACTTAGCGTACTCTATAGCCGCTATCAAGGCTTCGTATTCGGCCCGGTTATTGGAAGCATCGAACTTGAACCTTAATGACTCCTCGTACACCGTCCCGCATTCTCGGTTCAATTAGCACTATCCCAGCTCCATCGCTATTCTTGGTCGCCGACCCGTCCGAATAGACCTTCCAACAACCGTCTGCAGACCGACGGCGACTGGGACTCTGACTCCTTCCCTTTAGCCTTTTCTTTTGGAGCTCGCCGCTCGTCGCCTTCCTTGGTGAACGTAAGCTCGACCAAGAAGTCCGCCTAGAGTTTGAGCCTTCAACGCCTTTCGAGGTCGATACTCAATGTCAAATTCAAGAAGGGCAATTGACCAATTGAGAAGTCGACTCGAACTCTCCTGGGCTTGTGGAGAATTTTTCTTAGGGGAGCATTTGTAAGAACCACAATTGGATGAGCCGTAAAATAAGCTCGCAGCCTTCCTTGAAGCCACGACTAGGGCATGTGCGACCTTCTCAAAGCATTGTAGTATCTCGCTCTCCACATCTCGATAGGGCCTGCCGATGTAGTATACCGGCTTTTGAAGCCCTTCATCTTCTAACCAAAACCGCCGCCACCGATTTATCTCCCACAGATAAATACACAAACAAAGTTTCGCCAATGGTCGGGCTACTCAGAGAGGTGGAGTAGCGAGGTAATCCTTCACCGTTGGAACGACGAATGACATTCGGTCGTCCATTCAAAACTTTTCGTCCCCTCAATGCTTTGAAGAAGGGGAGAGACCTCTCGCCGACTTTGATATGAAACGACCAAGAGCCGCTACCCTTCCGTTAAGTCGCCGCATCTCTTTGACACCGGTGGGAGCCTTCATGTCGACTAACGCCTTGATTTTTTCTCGGATTGGCTTCTATGCCTCTTTGAGATACCATAAATCCCAAGAACTTGCCGCCGCAACTCCAAAGACACACTTACTGGGATTGAGTTTCATGTCGTTTGCTCGTAGAATTGGCGAATGTCTCCTTCAGTCGACTACGTGACTCCCTGCCTTAGTTTTAATGACCATGTCATCAACGTAAGCCTCCATATTTCGACCAATTTGTGAGGCAAAGACCTTGTTCACCATTCTTTGATAGGTAGCTCCCGCATTTTTTAAGCCAAATGGCATCATGTTGTAGCAAGAAATGCCTCCACTGCTTGAAATGCCGTTTTCACAATGTCATCCTCGTGCATCTTTATCTCGGTGGTATCCCGAGTAAGCATCCAGAAACCGAGAGTAGAGTGGCCAGCGATGGAATCAACAAGCTTGTCAATTCTAGGAAGAGGATAGCTATCCTTCGGGGCAAGCTAGATTGAGAGTAGTGAAGTCGACACACATCCGCCACTTGCCATTCGATTTCTTCACCATGACCACGTTAGCCAACCACGTTGTATGAGTGGCCTCTTTGATTATCCCTGCACTCAAAAGTTTTTGTACCTCTGCTTTGATAGCCTCTTCCTTGTCGCGAGCAAAACTTCTCAACTTTTGGGGTCTAGGCTTTATGGTCGGGTTGACTTCAAGTCTCGCGAACAGCGACCTCTTCCTTGATTCCCCTCATGTCCTCTACCCTCCATGCGAAGACATCATTACTTTCCTTGAGTAGCTCGATGATTTCTGCTCGCTCCTCAACTGATAGCTGCTTCCCAATCTGAATTTTTTGGTCGGGGTAAGAAAGGTTGGTGATTACTGACTCTAGCTCATCCACAGCCTTCTAGCTCGGTCCATCTCTCGAATTGTAGAGTCTCCACTATGATTTCCACGACCTTTGTCTTTCCTCGCCTCCCAAGTGTGGAGCCTCCTCAGCCTATCATATCATCAAGCTTGTCTCGCAACCTTGCCGGTAGTGGCCCCCGAGTTATTGTCTATCCGGGAGGCATAGGTCGCCTATGAGACTCGATCGACCATAACTACATCCGGATCGACCATCGTGTGTTGTAAGAGTGACGTGTCGACTCATGCATGACCTCGTCCATTCGAGCGATAGGTCGACTCTTCCACCACGGTGATCGTTGACAATCGGGTAGTTTTGGTGACCGATCGGGACAGCTTCAAGTAACCATCGGCCAGCCTCAATCTCTAGCTCCCTTTTCTTTCTTTCTCTTAGAACATGATCCAGCATAAGCACGAGCCGTGCCTCAGTACGCAACCTACTCCAAGCGGGTGTGGGGAACTTTACTCGGCCGGTGAGGAATTGATGCTACCATTCCAAGAGCGACCGTCCAGAATTCCAAGTATGGCGGCATAGTCACTATTTACATCAATTACGATAAATTGTACCTTCGAGACAACCCCGAGGGGGTGCTGCCTAGGTCGACGTCGAGCACTATCTGGCCTTTAGCATCAACTCGGTGGTTGGTGAAGCCCTCCAACCTGCCATCATATCTCTCCAACTGTTCATCATTAAGACCCATCTCCTTGAAAGTTTTGTAAAACAAAATATCCTTGCAGGCCCCCGTGTCGACTAAGAGTCTGCTCGTCGTACATCCATCAATGAGACCTGGGATGACGAGAACTTGCTCCCTAGCTGTGAATGTGGTGCCCAAATTTTGTGTTGGATTCACGCGAGTTTGAAGACATCCGAGTTATTTGAAAAACGGAGTCGCCACGCCATTTTGATTACCTCAAAACTTTGAAAAAAAGGTTTTATGGGTTCGGAGGTTAAGTTACCCCTTGAGAAGAACGTTTGGCGTTCACCCAAGGTGCCTTGCTGTGATGTACCCGATTTTTTTTGAAAATCAAACGGAGTCGCCACGCCATTTTAATTTTGAGGGCCAAAACTTTGAAAAATGCCCGGAATCAAGAGATTCGAGTTCGGAGGTCACGTTACGCGCCGGGAAGGACGTTAGTGTGCACCCGACGCGCCTCGTAAAAACGAGTCTTCCAAACATTCAAAATCCTTTGTTGTGTGTGTGTGTGTGTGTGTGTGTGTGTGTGTGTGTGTTTTGACCAAAATAATTTGAAACTGGGAAAAGTGAAAATTGGGATCTCTTTTTAAGACTTTAAACTGATCCCATGATTTTTTGGAGAATTTTTGGGTTGAGTCTTGGCACTCAAAAGATTTTTGGATTTGAAAAGCAATTCTGCCAGAATGAAAGAAGGCAGTTGACCCTTGACTTTGAAATGGACTTAAAGGCTTCAAAACCTCAGAATCTGGGGAAAGTCCGAGAATGAAAGTTGCTTAAAACACCCTAAATAGGGTTTCTGCAAAGGAACTTTCCATTTTGAAGAAATTTGAGGGGTCAAAACCTTCTGGAAATCTCAGATGTGAAATCTGGATTTCCAGAAGCTGATGAACTGGCCTCTGAAAGAAAAATTGAAAAGAGGAGTTTTACTCACCCAAAAAATAAAATAAAAATATGTCTGGAAAGATCTGGATGTTGGCTACAAAAAGTGTTTTGTAGTCAACATCCAATTCCAAGTTTTACTGGGTCCAAAAAATAGGAAAATGGACTGAGGTCTCAGAACAATGCTACTGGACAGCAAGATGTTCTTGAGGGAAAATGTGATTTTTGGGGGATTTGCATCTATGTTCACCCCATTTTCATCCCTAGACTTGATACCACTACTTTTTGTTAAGTGGTTATCATATTCAAGTCATCCTTGGGGAATTTATGGGGTTGAAACATGTCCTTTGCAAAGGGAAAGGGGATGTTTTGTAGAAATGAAATTTAGGAGAAAAATCAATTTAGAGATTTAAAATATAGACCATTTGAGATGGTCATTCATGAAGATGAACTTCAAGATGACCATCTTGGGTCAAAACTCAAGTTAAAATAGACATCGAAAAGATCCAAGTAAGAAGAACAAGATGAACAAGAAGTTAAAAAAGGATTTTAGGGTTTTGAGAAAGAGGGCTTTACCAATGGTGACACCCTATCTTCCTAGGCTTGGAATTTGACTTGAGGAGTATCAAGATTTGGTGTTTGACTTGAGGAGTATCAAGATTTGGTGTTTGGATTTGTGTTTGGGTGGATTCAAGGCTTGAATGTGTTTAGGGTTTGATGATAGAGTTGATCAAAGAGAAAACAAGTGGATAACACTTAAGTCCTCCATGTTTTCTCCCTAATCTTCCTCTTGAGTAGTGTTTCAAGCTTGAGCTTGGTGTGTTTAAGAGTGATTTGAGAATGTTTGGAGTGGATTGGGAAATATTCAAGAGAAAATGGTGGCAATCAAAGGATTCCCACAGTTTTCTCTCTATATTTCGCCAGAACTTCGTTGCTGTGTCAAATTGTCCCCTTTAAACTGAGAGAGGAGGGTTCAATTTATAGGACACTGTGAGTGTCAAACACATCCGCGCGGAGGGTTCCCGTAGGCGTTGTTCATCGTAATTCACGGCTCCCAGCACTTTGGACAGAAGAATAAAAAGTGCTTAAAACCAAATTAACTGCAGCTTTTGTGTTTCCAGCATTTCTATTTATGGTTTGATTCTTTTGTTTTGCTTTTTAAGATGCTTTCTTTGGTTTATCTTTATTTGGCAATGCCCATTCTACCCTCACTTTGTTAGGAAAGTTAGAAATGTTAGGAATGTTAGTAATTGTTATGACTTTCGTTAATTTTCTAACGAAAATTCTAACAAGCTCAAATTGGAGTACTTACAAGAGCCCCTCGGCGACGGCGCTTTCGAAGGAAGCGGGGTCGTCGATAAGAGTAAGGCTCCATATTTGGCGGGATGATCGAGTGATCGGGTGGCCGAACCTAGCGATAGGCTACCTACGTATCCCGTGTGGGAATCAAGCTTGCCGTAGTTCGGGTCTTTGACCCGAGATGATGGCGTTTAGGTGCCTCGAACTCCGATGATGATGGCCTTTGGGCGCCTCGAACTCGGAGATGATGGCTTTTAGGCGCCTCGGACCTTAATTTGGAATGGCTCTTTCGGTGGACTTCGTCTACCGCCGAAGGAGAGGGTGACCGTTTTGGTCGAGGGCTGGACCTAACGATAGGCTACCTACGTATCCCTAGTGGGAATCAAGCCCTTTCGTAGTTCGAGTACTACTCGAGATTCCGTTGGCTTTTGGGATTCGTTAACTTTGCTGGGATTTCGTTAGCCTTTCTGGGGAAAATCGACGTATCTGCCTGGGGAATTGGTCTCACATTTGATCGCAGTGAATGATTTTGATGAAAGATACGGATCCGTTATCTTTCTCGGGACACTCGGCCTACGTTTAACCGAGAGGGTATCCCAAATGGAACTTCGGGAATTTTTGAGAGGGTATGAACCTAAATGGAGACTTAGTTCAGAGGATGAACCTAAGTTGAGATTCTGGTTCAGGAGTATGAACCTAAATGGAGACTTAGTTCGAGGATGAACCTAAGTTGAGATTTGGTTCGGGTAATAACCTAAATGAGACTTAGTTCAGAGGATTAACCTAGGATTGAGATCTGTAGTCAGAGTACGAACCTAAACGTGGAGCTTAGTTCGAGAGTATGAACCTAAGTTGAGAGGTCTTGTTCGTGAGTATGAACCTAAATGGAGACTTAGTTCCAGAGTATGAACCTAAGTTGAGATTTGGTTCAGATTTATGAACCTAAATGGAGACTTAGTTCGGGAGTATGAACCTAAGTTGAGATTTGGTTCAGATTATGAATCCTAAATGGGAACTTAGTTCAGGAGTATGAACCTAAGTTGAGGTCTTGTACGATGGAGGCTATTTCAAGGTGTTCTTTGGCTGGGAAGACTCGGGCTTACGAGAACCATCTAGAAGAAAGGTGATCAATGTCGGCCAATGGATGGACCTATGGTAGGCTACATGGTTTGTCACCCAAGGATTGATCAGATTCGGGGGTCACCCGAGGATTGACTATTTTAGGGAAGTCGTCCTGTAGATTGGATCGTATTTGGGAGTCACCCGAGGATTGACTATTTGACTATTTTGGGAAGTTTCGCCTCTACGGTTTAACTATTTTCGGGAAGTCGCCCTACGGCTTGACTATTTTTGGGAAGTCGCCCTATGGTTTGACTGTTTTTGGGAAATCGCCCTACGGTTTGACTATTTTTGGGAAGTCACCCCACGATCTGACTATTTTTGGGAAAGTTTCGCCCTACGGCTTGACTGCTTGGGAAGTCGCCCTACGATCCGACTATTTTTGGGAAGTCGCCCTACGGTTTGACTATTTTTGGGAAGTCACCCTACGATCTCGACTATTTTTGGGAAGTCGCCCTACGGTTTGACTGCTTTTGGGGAAGTCGCCCTATGGTTTGACTATTTTTGGGAAGTCGACCTACGGTTTGACTATTTTCGGGAAGTCACCCTACGGTTTGACTTATCTTTGGGAAGTCACCCTATGATCTCGACTATTTTTGGGAAGTCGCCCTACGGTTTGACTCAAGTTTTTGGGAAGTCGCCCTACGGTTTGACTGTTTGGGAAGTCGCCTCTACGATCCGACTATTTTTGGGAAGTCGCCTACGGTTTGACTATTTTTGGGAAGTCACCATATGATCTCGACTATTTTGGGAAGTCGCCCATGGCTTGACCGTTGGGAAGTCACCCTAAGGTTTCGACTCCGTTTGGGGAAGTCGCCCTATGATCCGATGATAATGTTCTTTAGAAAAGTAGTCGACTAAGATATGCTTTCATACCGCGGGCCGTGCTTACCCGTAGCTGCCTAAGGACTCGAGGCTACTACTGATGCTGATGAAGAGTTGTTAAGTTGCCGCTCGTGGGACGGTTTCGTTGACGATTTGCCGTCTGGAGGCATTTTGACCCGGAAGGAGGAGTTTGGCCGAGTCCCGCATCTGCCGGTGATCGTCAACCTCAGAGGTGGCCGAGCCAGATTCACATCGGGACTTCTTGCTTTTGAGAACTCGGGTGTCTCCGACCGCATCAGATTGGAGAGCTTGGCGTCTCTCGACCTTCTTGCCTTGGAGAACTTGGCGTCTCGACCGATTTCAGTATTTGAGAACTCGCGTCCCCGACCGATTTGTATTGGAGAACTCTGCGTCTCCGACCGATTTGTACGCTGAGAACTCGCGTCTCGACCGACCGGGCATTTGATTTGCATTTGAGAACTCGCGTCCCCGATCAAACTGTAATTTGAGAACTTGACGTCTCTCGACCGAATTGTATTTGAGAACTTGGCGTCTCTCGACCAACCGGCATTTGATTTGTATTTCAGAACTCAAGGCGCCCCGACCGATTTGGATTTTGAGAACTCGCGTCCCCGACCGACTCAGATTCGAGAACTTGGCGTCTCTCGACCGAATCAGACACCGGAGGTGGTCTTCACTGGGGGCCGTTTTCATCCATTTGTGGATATCGGAGGTCGTCTTTAGCAAGTTGCCGGGTACGCCGAGCTGGTCTTTCGCCAAACCGTAGATGTTGAGGGCGTCTTCTTCATTCATCGAGGTCGTCTTTCGTGAAGATCATCCTTGCCGAAAAATGGGGATTT